>PVKE010032845.1:0-18250 GCA_004027555.1 Craseonycteris thonglongyai
GTGGGGGAGGAGGCTGAGGCTTCTGCCCATACCCTGAGGGAGAATTGTTGGTTCTGTGGCAATTAAACTTGGGATGTGGGAGGAAATAGTAACAACCTCCTACCAGTGATTAAGGACCCCTAGGCAGAACCTGGTGTCGATTTCGTAAAGATCAATGTCCAGAAAATGTTTGATTTTATAGTGTCTGGATCTGTTTTTTCCTATAACAAGCTTCATGAGCAATTAATCATGTGTCAGAGAAAGTGATTAGCTTTGCTCCCGTGTGCAGGCCCCTGGACGGTTATAAAGTGCCTCCCCAACAACAGCCACATAAACCTTGTAATGCCACTTGAACGTAGGACTCCATTCCACCCATTTTGCAGAGGA
Source organism: Craseonycteris thonglongyai (assembly GCA_004027555.1). NCBI lineage: Eukaryota > Metazoa > Chordata > Mammalia > Chiroptera > Craseonycteridae > Craseonycteris > Craseonycteris thonglongyai. Next base: position 367 of record PVKE010032845.1, read on the forward strand.
GGACACCGAGGCCCAGAAAGGGGAAGGGACTTCTTCTGTCCTCAATCTGACGCTCTTTCCGTGGCCCCTGCTCCCAGGCAGGAATGTGGCACATGTCAGAGCTGGGAATGGGACTCAGCTTTCCATGATCCCTGATGGCCTCTCTGCCCCTCTGCCCCACATCTCCCACCCCTAACAGGAAAGCCCCGAGCATCTAGCCCCTCCGCCAGCTGGCAATGCCTGGGGACAGACAGCCTAGTCCTACAACAGGAGCAACAATTCAGGTGCAATTACAATCGGGGCCACCAAGACCCTTACCAACCCTCAGGCCTAGCCCCCACCCCGGCTCCCCCAGAGCTGCACCCTTACTCAGGGATCCCCTGACCGCAACCCAGTAGTAGGTGAAAGGGCCTTTATACTCTCCCCCCACCCCACCCCTGTCAGCATCCTCTGAGCACAGTTCCGTGTTATGTGCTGAGTGGAGGGAAATGCTTTCTTGCAATTCCTTTGTTATATTCTATTTTAATGAGTAGGTTTGTTTGTTTGTTTGTTTGTTTATTCTGAATAAGTAATACTTTTACATGACATGGAATTTGTCAGCTGTATGAAGTGAAAAGTCTTCCTTCCATCCCTGGTCTCTGGCACATTCCCTCCCAACCAACGATACCAGTTTCTTGTGCATCGTTCCAGGGTTGCCCTGAGCTTATACCAGCATTTGTGTAACGATGTTTTCTTTTTCCCTTTTTTATACTCCGATGTCAGATGCATGATCGGTTTTGCACCGCTTTCTTCACACAGCAGGTTGACGGAGATTGCTCCTTATCAAATACAGAAAGAACCTTCTCATTCTTTCTTACTGTTGCACACTATTGCCTCACAAAGATATACTGTAGCATATTTAATGTGTTTTTCAAATGTATATTCTCGGAAGTTGGGGTCCATAGCAGGAAACAGGACGTGATGCATTTAGGAAAAAAAGAAAAAAGGAAGCTGTTAGTAATATAGAGTCAAACACCAGTGTGTATCTGATGGTTGCTAAGGAAGTTGTGTCCTTTAATTCATCTCTAAATACCCATATTTAATTATCTCTGTGTAGACAGAAACCTCTCCAACCCAAAGAAAGATTACTTAGTCTCATCTGTTTGGAAAGGCTTACACAGGTATTCATGCTGCTAATGCTTCTGTTGTGTCTGTGATCATATATTTTTAAAAGATTTATTTTGTTTTTGGGTTTTTTTGACAGAGAGAAACCGACAGAGGGAGAGACAGACAGAGAGAAGGGGGAGGGCCCAGAGCAGTCTCCATAGTTGTATGTCATCAGTTTTGGACATGGTTTTGTTCCACACAGGTGGGTGGGGGCCTCCCACATGGGAGGTACACCCCCTCGAGCCATGGGCTGAACTGGGGAGCAAGAACTGAACTGGGGGCCCCTCACATGGGAAGCACACTCCAGTTCAGCATATGGGTCCGCATGGGCCGGGACTCGATCCTCGGTCCCCAGGGCTGCAAGTCGAGCACTTAACCAATGGAGCCATCCCGGCTTCCCTGTAATCATGTTTTTGACAACTAGTGGTTAAATGGCAGCTTTTCCTTTTCTGGGTGACAGAGAGGCTGGTGGGACAATGGCCAAAACAGCAGTCTTGAGAGAAAAGGCAGTAACTGTAAGGGGGAAAGCACAATTCAATAAATAAACATGTATTCAGTCCTTAGCATATATGAGACACATGGGAGATACCAACTTTGTCTCTTCTCTAAAGGATTGGAGAAATGGGGGTACCAGACTCTCTCCTTCCTTCCTTCCCTCTTTTTTCCTTTCCATCCTCCCTCCACTCTCTCTCTCTCTCTCTTTCTCCTTTCCTCCCTGCCTCCCTTCCTTCCCTTCTTTTTCTTCTTTCCTTCCTTCCTTCCTTCCTTCCTTCCTTCCTTCCTCTCTCTCTCTTTCTTGCCTCCCCTCCCTCCCTTCCTCCCCCTCTCCCTCTGTCTCTTCCTAATTTTGTGGTAAAATATACTTAGCATAAAATTAACCATTTCAACCACTTTTAAGTGTACGGTTCAGTGGGACTAAGTACCTTCACATTGTTGTGCTGCCATCGTCACCATCCATCTCCAGAACTTTTTATCATCCCAAATTGAAACTTTGAACCCATAAACAATAACTCCCATCCCTCCCTACCCCACCCCAAGCCCTACTAACTACTACTCTACTTTCTATCTTTATGAATCTGACTGCTCTAGATACTTTATATACGAGTAGAGTCATGCAATATTTGTCCTTTTGTGTCTGGCTTATTTCACTTAGCATATATGTGCTCCAGGTTCATCCATATTGTAGCATGTTAGAATTTTATTCCTTTTTAAGGCTGAATGATATTCCATTGTATGTAGATATACAAGATTTTGTTTATCCATTCATTGATGGATATTTTGTTTTTCTCTCATTTGGGCTATTGTGAATAATTTTGCTTTGAACATCAGTGTACAAATATCTAAGTTCCTGCTTTTAATTCTTTTAGATATATACTTAGAAGGAGAATTAATGATAATTCTATGTTTAACTTTTTGAGGAACAGCCATACTGCCTTCTATAGCAGCTGCAACATTTAACGTTCCCATCGGCAATACACAAGGGCTCCAATTTCTCCACATTTGTTTCTTTAAAAAAAAACAACAAAAAACCCATCCTAATGGGTGTAGAGTGGTTACCCACTTTCTTTCTTAAGAAACTTAGCTTCTCTGGTCATAATTTTTCTCCTTCCTTCTTCTCTCTGTCTCTTTCTTCTTCATCAGATATTTATTCAGCATCTGCTCTGTGCCAAACCCTGTGCAAAACACTGGGGGTACGGTGGTCGACAAGACAGATGTGATGCCTTCCCTCTAGGAAGGATCGAAACTTCTTCAGGGGGTGTTTTTAGTAAATGAATGCCATCCTGTGACATGAAGTAAATATCCCATTGACCTGTCAAAGGATCTCTGTGAGTCCTCAAAAGTCAAGGTGGGAGAGGTGAACTCCTGACTTTATTCCCAGGAGATGAGAAGAATTTATGGTCATTTAGCAGAGAACCTTACAGTATCAACTCTTTGACCCCAAAGTGGAATGGGAGCTAAGCCATGTTAGTAGCTTGAAAGGACCAGTGAGTAAGGGGCAGGTCGGCTGAGCAGTGGGGGACCGATGCTGAGAAGCTTCAGCAAGTCACCTAAGTGTCTGGATGGTCGGGCAGTAGCTAGAGAAGGGACTGGACTGTTTGGCTCTGAGCAGAGGGGACTGAGGAGGTTCTACCTTGTCAAGGCTGGCAAAGAGCTCAAAACATTTGTCTACACTTCCAGTGAGGGCAAAACCTGAGTCCAAGAGGGTTCTTCCGTATACCTTTTATTCATTCATTCACTCATCCATTTCATGAACTCATTCAGTGAAAGTTGTCTTTATATTTTTCATGTGCCACGCTATGCCAGGTACTGGGTTTGCTTTGGTCAATAAACCAATTTGATCTTTACTCATATGGGGCTCATAGCCTAGTGAAGGAGCCAAGCAATAAGCAAGTAAACAAATCATTGCCAATGGGAAGAACACTATGAAGGAAAAAATAGGTGTGATAAAACTGTCTTGGGGTGGAGGTAGTCAGGCAATAAGAGTGATTGTGGAAAGCTTCTCTGGAACCAATATAAAATAATATTGAATGTCAAGTGTAACTGAAAAAAAGCAAAAAGCAAAAGAAAGGCTTCTCTGAATGAGTGCCATTAAGTCTGAGGCCTACGAGACGACAAGGCGTCGGTCATCAGAAGAGTGTTCCACACAGTGGCCAGTGTGTGTGAGGGCTCTGTGGTGGGAAATAACCTGGGGTTGTCAGGGAATGGATAGGAGGCCACTGGGGCCAAAACATTCACTTTCATTCAATGGAAGTTCATTCTAGGTGTAACTGGAACCAATCAAAGGATTTTTAAAGTAGGGAAGTAAACAGATATGACTTAGTCTCAAAATGATCGCTCTGGCTACTTACACAGAAAATTAATTAGTCAGGGAGCTATTACAATGGCCCAAGTGAGAAAAGTTCGTGGTTGGGGCCAAAGTTTTCAGAGTGGATGGACTTGAGATGTATTTTGGAGTTAGATTTATCAGTAATGAATGATGGGTGTTGTGGAGAAATGAGGTACAAGGAGGAATGCAGACCAACCCCTAGGATTGCGTGCAGAGAGGTAGAAATGGGAGGGTAGGGAGAGGAGTAACTCTGGGTGGACCCAAATCAAGAGTGAGTATAAATTTGACATGCCTGTGAGTCATCCAAATGGAAATGTCAAGTAAGTAGTTGCGTCTGGAACGCAGAGGAGCGATTTGGGCTGGAGAAGTAAATGTGGGAGCCAGAGAAAGATGAAATTGCCTAAAGAGCACAGCGAGAAAAGAGCCCAGAATTGAGCCTTGGGAAATGCAGGTCCTCCAACACTTACAAGTGAGATCACGAGGAGAAGGAAGAGGCAGTGAGGTGGGAGCGATGTCAAGAGAGGTGGGATCATGAAAACCAAAAGAGGACAGTGCTTTGAAAAAGGGGAGTTGCTCGCCCTTCTAAGTGTTCCTGAGATGTCCAGTAAGATGATGAAAAAAGTAACGACTGGGGAGGAGCATGAAGCTCATCAGCGACTTTGAAGAGGGTCGTTTGCGGGGAGGTTTGGAGGCAGGTGCCGAGTCGGGCAGCACCCTCATTGTTGGGGTCATTGGGCTTGGTCATGATCTCTGAGAGACCATGAAACGCTCAGGCATCACCAGGTGGTGAGTAGAGGACTTGATGCTGCAGGCAGTCAGGCAGTTGGTGTGTTTTGTGTCTCCTTCCTCTGACTGGTGTCTGAGGATCAAGCTTCCCTGAGCTTGGTGGGATGGTGCAGGAGCTCAAGCATCCTTTAGCCTCTGCTAACTAACCACGGCCCTCTCCCCACACCTGCCTCCCTACAGGACACTTCACGGCCATGGTGTGGAAGAACACCAAGAAGATGGGCGTGGGGAAGGCATCAGCAAGTGACGGGTCCTCCTTCGTAGTTGCCAGATACTTCCCAGCAGGGAATGTGGTCAACCAGGGCTTCTTCGAAGAGAACGTCCTGCCTCCAAAGAAGTAACTTGCCAAGTGGAAGGGGAAGGCGGCAGACTTAACACTGAAGTGCCTAGAACAACAAAAACGCAGCTGTGTGTCTGTCCTTGTGGGTGTATGTGCTTGCATGTGTGAGGCATATGTGTGTCTCTTGCACACACACTTGGATATATAGTTTTGTGTGAACTCATTCTTATCAGAGAAATGGGCACATGAAGCCTTTACCCTGATGGTTACCTAGACCACAATTATTTGGACTTTGGGGAGTGGGGGGACGGAATCAATTTTTAAACGTCTTTGGTTATTTTTAAAACAAACTTCTTTTGTACTTTGTACCTCTCTTACTTAGGGTATCCATCCCTGGACTGTTTGTATTCCAAATGTTTGTGAAGTGAAGTTCATTTTCTGTGATCTTCATGCATTATAATCTACGTGTGGTAGATATTTAAAACGATTAAATCCTCATTTAAATGTGACATAAAACACAGCTTTAAACACATAAATATAAAGCAGCTTCCATCAGAAACCTGGTCCAGGGGGGGTTCCATTTTACAGAATGGTTGAGCTTTCTCATTTGTAAAGCGTGATGTCACCGGCATGCCTCCTGGAATTCTCTAATGGGATTGCCAAAGAACAAATGGAGAAGAAAGCTTGACTTCCTTGCATTTTTCTACCTTTAAATAGCAAAGCACCACTACCACTGCCACCCATTCCCCTCCCCCCATCGTTTTTCTTAAAATGCTCTGGCATTTCAGAGCTCAGTATGCACCCCGATGTCTAGGGAGCTGGGCCAGGCCTGGAGCTCGCCCCTCCCCCACCTCTGCTAGGTGGCCCAGGGCCTGTTCTGGGAAAGAGCCCCTCATGCTGCCTGGGCTCCTGGCCAAGCAGCCTTGGATGGATGAAGTCAGTGAGCGTGGGGTGAGGGTGAGCTCACTCAGGGCCCCCAGAGGAAGCCCTCCCGCCTCTGCCCTCCCTCTGACCCGCAGGGTGGGAGCCCAGGCTGTTCCTGGCGGCTGCAGCTGTGCTTCTGCACCCTCCCGGAATGTGTGACAGGCCCAAATGTTCCTGGGAGATAGCCCAGGCGGGGGCTTACAGCCGCTCATTTGGTTCTGTGTTGTGCCTCAAACTGCACAAAGTGCCTCTGGATAATTTTACATGGTCCATGTGGGAGGGGCCCACCCAGATGCCAAGCTGAGTGTTCCTGAAACCATGGCATCTCGGGGGGGCAAGAGAGCAGGGGCAGGAGTTAGGGGGTTCCCTGCTTAGGGGCTGGAGTCTGAGCAGGTCAGCCTCTGAAGCTTCCTGAAGCTCTGTGCTGTAAACACAGTCTCATGCTGTGTCCTTCATTTCATCCAGGGATATCAACTAAGACAATAAAATCTTTCTTTTGTGTAATCTCTTCCTGCCCTGTGATTCCTACTCAATTCCTTACCAGTGACTAAGGTCATCCATAACTCTGAGTTCCTGGCTCAGGTAGCTCAAGCTTCTGAATACCTTCAGCCTTTCCCCTGCAGACTGTTCTTTAGGCAGCCATGTTTTGAACCATGTGACCTAACACCACACAGCTGATTGGGCGAACGTGGACAAGGGCCTGGAATTTGAGCTAAGAATCATGGAGAGAATTTACCAATGGAGCTGAAAAATGAAGGAGGCCATGCGTTTGAATTAGGGCTCTGGCCAGCTAAAGCTACATGCTAGCCAAGTTATGAGTTGCAAGTGAAAAGGCCAGTTGTTAGGTGGAAATTCTAAAAGATGATTATTGAATTTTCTAGTTACAGGCCAGGTCTGTGTCTCTTTAAAACACACAGTTCATTTTCTTCAAAGCTTCCCAACAAATTGACTATATATATAAAGGGTGTCCCAAAAATCACACAAGATTTGAATTTTGCGTCATTTGTGTGCTAAAGTGTTGCCAACGAAAAAAAAAGACAGCGTGACAGCTGACAGTTTGGTTATTAAACATGGAGCACTACACGAAAGAACTACGCGTTTTCATTGTTGAGCAATGAAAATTTACAATTTTTAATTATAAACCTGTGTTTTCTATCAAAATTATTTCTTGTGTGAATTTTGGGATATATATATATATATATATATATATATATATATTATATAATTTTCAACCGCTAGTCCCCCAAAAGGTTAGAATATTACCCCCTCCTCCCCCAGGGAGTCTCCATGAACAGGAAATGCTGAGTTGGGCAGGCAGCTGGAGATAGGTGAGGGCCTTAGGCTGAGACCTTTTTCTGGCCACCTCTGGGAAGCCACCGTGAGCAACAGGACCCAGTGACCAGTCAGTGAACTTCCTGGTGTCTCTGAGAGACGCCCCCCCACCCAATATATACGCACACGGGTGGTGGATGCTGGCGTGCAGCCAGCCTCTTGAGGCTGGTGTCTGTCTTGGGTGGTTGAGGTAAGAAAAAACCTGTCCAGGGCAGCTTCCTAGGCTGAGGAAAAGCCAGACAACACAGCTGGCTGAGCAGGTGGGCACTCGTCTCACTTCTTCAATAGATTTCTTGAAGACGACAACTCGCACGAGTTCAGCAGAAGCAGAAGACAAGCCAGACTGCAGCTCCCCTTTGTAGCCAGAAGGCAGAGGAAGGAGTCCGGAACGCTGGCTCCCAGTCCTGCTCTGCGCTCTTCCTTGAACAAAGGCCCCTTCTCCCCTCTTGGCCCCATTCATCCAGTTGTACAGGTCTGGCATTTGCAGGTAGGTCTATTGGATCTCCTCAGGTCTCCGGGACACCCCCTAGGCTTAACTTTCTCAACTAGGTGGAAGCATCTGATGAGAGACCTTCCTGCCCTGGTGTTCTGGGGCCTAAAACAAAAGCAAAGGAACAGTGCCACCTCCTCTACCGAAATGCCCCCAGGACTGAAGGGTGTTGAGGCAAAGGAGCCGGTGAAGCCGCAGGACCTCACCCACCCAACCCCTGCTCCTGGGTAGAGATGTCCCAGGAGGTGAGGTCTGCCAGCCTCTCACCAGGGCAGGCCTGGAGGCCAATGGGAGTGAGGTGTTTGGCATCAGCACCAAGAAGCCTCATCCCCTGCCCAGGTCGCTGCTGCTTCTCAAGATCAGGGCTGGAGAGGCAGTTTGAGCTCAATTATTCTCGTATGGAGAGAAAGGAGTCAAGAGGAACTCACCTAAGCCACACAACTAGTCTGGAAGAGAGGCTGAAACCTAAGCCTTCTTTCCATGGGGAAAACAGAAGTTCTTAGCCTTGTGCTGCGATCTCAAGACAGAGGGGCTGCCAGGCCAGCTCAACAGGTTGAGCGCTTGCCTGCAACTGCGAGGTCCAGGAATTGAATCCTGGCCCCACAGCCTGTGCAAACCCATTTGCTGAACTGCTGCGCAACTGGTAACCGTCTAGACCAGCATCCAAGGTTCTCGCCTCCCATACGGGGTGGGGCGGGGAGAGTTTGGTTCTCCACCTGTGTGGAATGAAACTATGTCACAACTAATGATGCACAACTATGGAGACTGCTCTGGGCCCTCCCCCCCTTGCCTCTGTCTTACCTCTCAAACAATAAAATAAATCTTAAAAAAGAAAGAGAAAGAAAGAAAAGAAAAGAAAAAAGAAAAGAAAGGGACCAAGGTGAACGTTTTAAGCATTAAAAGGTAGGCACTTTTAAATAATTTTTAAATTATCCAATGTCAAAATATGGAAAAAGCCAGGTCTGGAATGGAAGGAGGAGGGAGAGACAGTGAATACTAATGAGAACTCCACTAAGCTAGGGAGGGAAAGAGCTGGCTGCCTCACAGCCCCTCGCTCCGGGTGACCCTGAGTTTTCCTAGACTGGGCACTAAGGACTCGCTGAAGGTCAGGTTGGAGGGCGCAGGGTTGAGGGGCCCAGGCCCTCTTCGCTCCATCTCTCAATGCCTCCGGGGCCTACATGTTGAGCCCCTTCCTGGGAGCCCGGAAGGTTGGTCCGGGTGGGGCCCGCAGGAGCCAGCGCTCCGTGGCGGGGTGGGGAGGGGTGGCCCTTAGCCCTCCTTGGCTCAGATGCCCCGGGGACTGGGGAGCCTCACCCCTTACCCCCGGAGGCGGCGTTGCGCAGCTGGAGGGGCGGCGGCACGGAGACCGCTCCCCCTGACCGCCCGACCTTGCACACCCCGTCTGGGGCTCAGGACCCCATCGGGAACGTAGGCACAGGCGTGTTTGTGGTGATCGTAGGCGGCCCTGCCATTTGAACAGCAGGGTCGTAGCCTCTGCCCCGGGGGACGCAGGCACGTGGCGGGCCCCGGATAAAGGGAAACCCCGGGGCTCTCGGCACGCGGGAGAGGCGGTGCCCTCCGGGCCGCCCGCGGGCTACCGGCAGGCGGTGACCCTCCAGCCCCACCGCGTGGCGGGGGGAAGCTCCGGGAGCCTGCCCGGACAGCAGCGGGGATGCCAGACTTCCCAGCGACTACGAAACGAAGGGGAGCCAGGCCGGCAAATCCTTGTGAGGGGAGCACTCAGGAAGGCCAGGAACTAATGTCATATTATATATTATAGTTACAATAAAATCGTGGCAGCTAGCCAGCACTTACAGAACGTTATGAGCCAAACACGGAGCTTAACTTTCTCTAGTCATTTTCTCTTAAAACTTAATCATGTTTGAAGCAGGTACTATTATTTCCATCTCACAGATGAAAAAACTGAGGTTTAGAGTAGGCTCACCATACATATTGTTTTAAACAAGACAGTACCATTTTTTCATATTTTCCGACAGTCCCCTCGTTTCAATATAAATGTCCATTTTTTCCTGCTTTTAATTTTTCTGTAAAAAACTGAACGCAGGTTTATTTATCATAAGGCTCTCTGCTAATCAGCGTGTGCAGTTAGACTACTAGTGTGACAAAAGACGAAGTTCCATTTACTTTATGCAGTCGGGGCCGGGCTTCTTGAGCCAGACATGGTCAGATGCCTTGCTTGTCTGCAATGGTGGGGAATTCAGGAGGCTGTGTAATCGTGGGCAAGTCCCATCTCTTCTCTGGGCTTCAGTTTCCCGCCTGTACAATGGAAGGATTCTTCTAAATAATCTGATGACCCCTTTTCTCCACCCCCACCCCAACCTTCCCTTATCTGGCCCTACACCACCCCTCCCCAGACTGGCTCTGGCATTGCAGGAGCAGCTTGCAGTGAGGTTGAAGGCCCAGGCAGGAGTCGGAACCAAGCTCTGAGTCTCCTGAGTTCTGCACACTCTGCACTAGGTCCTGGTGGGGCATTGGCCTTGGCGGGTTGCAGCCATCAGAGGGGCAAAGACCCTGTGCCTCTGACTCAGGCGTCAGGGGGGCTTCATTGTGAGGACCTCATCCACTCTATGACATCATCCTCTTTCCCTTCCCTACTCCTCCCTGGCTGATGAGCTGCTCTGCAAACAACCATCCGTCTGAATCCAAGGCCGGAGGAAGTCTACTGCTGCTGACATCCTGCCCCAGCCAGCAAGAAGCGCCATGAAGCTGGAGTTCACCGAGAAGAACTACAACAGCTTTGTGCTACAGAACCTGAACAAGCAGAGGAAGCACAGAGAGTACGCAGACATGACCCTGCTGGTGGACCACCAAGTCTTCTTTGCGCACCGCAGCGTGCTGGCTGCTGTGTCTCCAATGGTGAAAAGCCACATCGCCAGCAACGAAATAAAGGCCACCGATGAGCTCTTTATCACCATTGACCCCAACTACCTGAGTCCAGCCACCACGGACCAGCTCCTGGACTACTTCTACAGCGGCAAGTTAGTCATCTCCGAGCAGAATGTGGAGGAATTCCTGCGTGGGGCCCAGTACTTCAACACACCGCGCCTTAGGATCCACTGCAGCGACTTCCTGATTAAGTCCCTCTGCCGTGCCAACTGCTTGCGCTACCTCTTCTTGGCCGAGTTGTTTGAGCTCAAGGAGGTGTCAGACTTGGCCTACTCGGACATTCGCGACAACTTCCACTACTGGGCCAGTGCTGAGGGCTCCATGCACTTCATGTGCTGTCCACCGGTCATCTTCGGCCGCCTGCTCCGTGATGAAAACTTGCATGTGCTCAACGAGGACCAGGCTCTCAGCGCACTCATCAACTGGGTGTACTTCCAGAGGGAGGAGCGCGAGAAGTATGTCAAGAAGTTCTTCAGTTACATCAATCTCAATGCCGTCTCCAACAAGACACTGATATTTGCCAGCAACAAGCTGCTGGGCATGGATGCCAGCTCGGTCCACGCAGCCCTGATTGAGAGTGTCCTTGTGGACCGCAAGCAGGAGAAGCCATCCAGCCTGCTGTGCTACCAGCGGAAAGGGGCCCTGCTCGATTCGGTGGTCATCCTGGGTGGCCAGAAGGCCCACGGCAAGTTCAACAACGGAGTGTTCGCCTATATCATACAGGAGAACCAGTGGTTGAAGCTCTCAGAGATGCCCTATCGGGCAGCCGCACTGAGTGCCACCTCTTCTGGCCGTTACATCTACATCTCTGGTGGCACCACGGAGCAGATTTCGGGGCTGAAGACAGCGTGGCGGTATGACGTGGATGACAACTCCTGGACCAAGTTGCCTGACATGCCCATTGGGCTTGTCTTCCACACCATGGTGACCTGTGGGGGGACAGTGTACTCAGTGGGTGGGAGCATTGCCCCACGGCGGTATGTGTCTAACATCTATCGCTACGACGAGCGCAAGGAGGCCTGGTGCCTGGCCGGTAAGATGAGCATCCCGATGGACGGCACAGCCGTGATCACGAAGGACGACCAGAACCTGTACATTGTCACGGGGCGGTGCCTGGTAAAGGGCTTCATCTCCCGGGTTGGGGTGGTGGACTGCTTTGACACCAACACTGGGGATGTGGTCCAGTGTGTCACTTTCCCCATTGAGTTCAACCACCGGCCCCTGCTGTCTTTCCAGCAGGACCACATCCTCTGCGTGTACAGCCACCGGCAGAGCGTGGAGATCAACCTGCAGAAGATAAAGGCCAACAAGACAAGTGCCTCCGTGCCTCTTTTGCCCAACAACTGCCCCTTGGATGTGTCCCATGCCATATGCTCCCTTGGAGACAACAGAGTGTTTGTCTGTGGGGGTGTCACCACAGTCAGTGATGCTCAGACAAAGGACTACGCCATCAATCCCAATGCCTTCTTGCTGGACCAGAAGACAGGCGAATGGAGGACCCTGGCCCCTCCTCCAGAGGCCCTGGACTGTCCTGCCTGCTGTCTAGCCAAGCTTCCTTGCAAGATTCTCCAAAGGATTTAAACAGCTGTTTAAGGGGGAGAATAAGTAAATGCGCTATTATTCACAATTTAATGAGAATTAAAAATAAAGGAAGATGGCCTGTTTTGGTTCCTTCTTAGTGTTCCAGCCTGCTTTGGCCCGGGAGGTGGAGAATCTGGGCTAGGGCTACTCCCAGGGGGTAGAAATTCAGGGCCACTCTGTCACTGGTGAAACCCATGCTGAGTCTGGGGAGGAGTTCCAGGTGGGGATTGAGGTGTGTCTCAGGCCCTGGCTCCAGTGGGTGAAAATTCAGGGTCACTCTTGTCACTGTTGGGATCGAACCTGAGGCTGGGAAGAAGTCCTTGGGAGATGAGATTGAAGCATTCCCTGGGCACTGGCCAAGGTGATATCTGAAAAGTCCCCTCTTCTATACCCCTGGAGTCACCTTACAGACATCGGCTAGACTGACAGGCAAAACATGTGCTTGGTTGTGAAGTTGCCGGCTCCTTCTACACTCAGTTTTCTCTAGTTGGCCCAGAAAGGCAGGGGAGGGCCGATCCCAGGTCTGGGAGAAGAGCTGCCTGCGCCGGGGAGGAAGAAGGTGGTGTGGCCCCAGCTCAGGGACAGTGCACAGAGGGTGGGGTGGAGGGAGAGGGCTGGAGGAGAGGCAGGCTTACCTGGCTGTTGTATTTGACCATGCAGTTATGGTGTGTCTGTGTCTCATTTGTAGGGAAGTTGGGGGTTACTTAAAATTGTTTCCAGTAAGCAAGTTTCACTGAGAAACTTCTCCAGGAATATGAGGTCTGAGGGACTCAGGTGGAAGAGAGGTCAGTAAAAGGAGAAGTAAAGCCCTCTCTGTGCAGGTCCCTATTCTAGGTGCTGGGGCCACAGGCGTGACACAGAGATCCATGTCCCTGGGCAGGAGTGTCTATTCCAGTGTCATGCGACAGGAAGAGTATGCAAGCCACGTATGTAATTTAAACTTTTCTAGTAGCCACATGAAAGAGAAACAGGTGAAATTAATAGCATATTTTCTTTGACCCAATATACTCAAAATAATATTTAAGCAAATAACCAATTTAAATGTTGTTTAATGAAATGCTTAACATTTTTTTTCTCATGCTGTCTTCAGAGTCCAGTGTGTATTTTACACCCACAGCTCCGTTTGGACTAAACACATAACACACAGCCTCTGTGAGGCTAGAGGCTCCTGTGTTACACACAGCAGGGAAACTTTAGACACCCTCATGACTCAGTTCTGCTCCCTTCCCTTCCTTGCCCACTCAGCCCTGCTCCTCCTGCACAGCTCTGTCTTCCTGACCTCCCTGTTTGGTGGCCTCTCTCTGCAAAGCTCACCTTTGTGCCCAGGTCTTACTTTCCTCCTTCCAGGCCAGGACCTTGGACTTCTTAGCTGACCCTCTCTCCCAGTCTCACTTCTCCAACCCTGGGCAGCTCCCTACTCTGCTCACCTCACTGCATCCCCCTGCTGGAAGGATGGGGTCTTACAGGTCCATGCAACGAACCCCACCCCTACCCCACCAGGCTTTGCTGACCACTGAGTCACCTCTTACAGACTGTAGCTGCTGTTCCCTACAGCTGATTCTCCAACCCTTGCTGGTGTTCTGAGGCCTCATTCTCTTCTTTCTCAGCCACTTACCTCTCTTTCTGCCACTAGAACTCCAGAGAAATAGAGGTCACATGACCTGAGCTCCATAAACAATCCTGTAACCACCAAAAATCTCTTGCGTGGCCACTTCTTTCCTGTGCCTCAGAGTCAGAGGTGTCTGAGGTGCCCTTCCAGAATTCAAAGCTGATCTCTCCCCTGCCTCTTTATTCTGTGCCCTTAGAACTTCTCCGGCTCCCCGGTTCCCTCTCTCCACATCCCCTGCCTGATCTCTTCTTCCCAGGAACATTCTCAAGCACCCCTTCGATCCTGAAAACAAACCCTCCTCGGCTCTGCGGTCTACCTCTTCCTGTCTGTCCATCTCTTTCCTCAGTTGAGCTTTCTAATTGTCTATGCTCTATGGCACCAGATCAATCTCTACACCACTCAGGCTGGCTCCGTTCCCACGGGGCCACGACACTGTCTCCTGATGGCACCGTCCTCCTGGCCGTTTCCTCAGTGTTCTTTCTTTCCTTGCAGTACTGGACAGTACTGACTGCGCCCACCTACAGCAGAATCCCTGGGTGCTTGCTAAAGTGGGAGATCTGTCGTATAGTGGGGTTCTAATTTGATATATTAACCAATGTGGCCCTTCCTTCCTCCTTTCCCACATTAAAATTAGACCATGAGGCTGAAGCACCCAGGGCTAATCACTTCGAGGAGGCTGGCCCAGCTGAATGTAGGCATCAGACTCAAATTCTTGGCTTTTGTTGCTAGGGGAACTCTAGCAATTCACAGCAGAGATTATGGTCTTGAGAGACAAGGCTTGTGGACCATAACCCAGGTCTTCAAACTGGAGTACATGAAGTCTTTCAGAGGGAAAATCAGACAGGCAGAGTTTTCAGGAAACCAGTTTCCAAATCCTCAACACTTTTTTCTAAAATTGATTAACCTGAGAATTCATCTGTGGCACACACACACACACACACACACACACACACACACACACACACACCCTTTACCCATCCCAAGCCTTACTGCTCCAGGATGCCACATGAGGATATGAACTGGTGTTAGTGAAGCATCAGAGAAGTTTCCTTTCATCAAGACACCAATATCCAAATAAGAGTTCATGTATTTTTCTGTCTTCTCTGTACAGTGTTTCTATTAAGGTGTGAAGTCTAGTGTTAAATACTGGGGTTCTTTGGTCCAAGTCAGGTTGTGCAGAAATGTAACATATCATGACGGAATGATGATTTTTTTCATATTTTTAAAGCTTTCTTGAGATATAACTTACATAGCATTCAGTTCACTCAAAGTGTACAATTCAAAGGCTTCTATTATATCCACAGAGTTTTGCAATCATTACCACAATCAATTTTAGAACATTTTCATTATACCAGAAAGAAACTTTCCACCCCTTAGCTGTCACCTTCTAACACCCTCATCTTCCCCGTCCTAGGCAACCACTACTAATCTACTTTCTGTCTCTCTATGAATTAGCCTATTCTAGACATTTCATGTAAGTGGAATCATATAATATGTGACTTTTTATCTACCTTTTTTCACTTAATGTAAGGTTTTAGGTTCATCCATGTTGTAGCATGTGCCAGTACTTTATTCCTTTTCGTGGTTGAATGATATTGCATTTTGTGGATATACCACATTTTATTTTTCCATTTATATTAGTTGATGGGCATTTGGGTCATTGCTACATCTTGGCTATTGTGAATAATGCCCTATAAACATTCTTATACAAATTTTTGTGTTCACGTATACTTTTTATTTCTCTTGGGTATATATACCTAAGAGTAGGATTGTTGGATCAAATGGTAACTATGTGTAACCATTTGGGAACCTTCCCGATTGTTTTCCAAGGCAGCTGCGTCATTTTACATTCCCACCTACATGTATTAGAGTTCCAGTTTCTCTGCATCCTCACCAACACCTCCTCTTTCAAATCTAGCCATCCTAGTGGGAGCAAGTGGTATCTCATTGTGGTTTAAATTTTTATTTCCCTGATGGCTAATGTGTTGAGCATCATTTCATGAGTTTATTTTTTGATAGCTGTTTAATAACCTTGCCTCTTCTGTATTCAACTATTATCAGAGAAAGTATTACCCTTGAGGAAGAGTTCAGTGAGGACAAAGAGAGCATGGCTCAGAAACACTGATGGTCAGAGTACTTTATTTCATTCAGGTCACAGAATCATGACTAAGGTCTCTATGCATTCCTACCTATCCATCGTTATCTTAGAATTTGAATATTTAAGATTTGTTAAAAGTAAGGGAAGCTGAGATGGCTCAGCGGGTTAAGTGTTCACTTTGTAGCCCTAGAGACCATGAATCAAATCCTGGCCCAGGCCCGTGTGGACCCATATGCTGAACTGGGGCGTGCTTCCCTTGCGGGAGGCCCCCAGCCCAGTTCCTACCCTGAGCGGCCCCTGCCCACCTGTGTGAATGAAACCATGTCCAAACCCAATGATGTGCCGGGGCTGGGATTCGATCCTCGGTCCCTGGTGTTGCAAAGTGAGTGCCTAACCCACTGAGCCATCCCGGCTTCCCCTGTTAGTGTATTTTATGTGTGGTCCAAAACAATTCTTCTTCCAATGTGGCCCAGGGAAGCCAAAAGGTTGGACATCCCTGTCCCAAAATTTTAAATTTCTTAAATGTTTTTCTTCAAAACTTACCTACATTCCAAATACATGCTCTAAGTAAATAATTACTTGTTTTTCTTTCTTTCTTTCTTTTTTTTATCATTGAAGATACACGTATATTGATAAAAATCACTTTCTTGTCCCTTACTGAGTACCTCTGGAGACAGCTTTGACCTCTAGTTTGTTCCTGCTTTTGATTATTTCCTTTTTTGGGTGGTGGTGGTGATACTGAAGGAGAGTTGGCCATTGCATAAGCCCCCCTCCTCAACAAAAACATGATTAACTGTAATTACTATCATTTCTATGGTGTAGACCAGGGATTCCCAACCCCGTGCCATGGCGCCCGCGGCCCGATTTGTGTGCACCCGCCATTATTTGACGGCATCAGAAGTTTTTCATAAACACTAAGTAAAACTATCATTTATTTTGATACATTTGTTAGAATTTTAAAATATGGTTTGAGTATCTACACAGGTTTATTATATTCGTGGGTATGTGTGCGATATCGTATGTATAAGTGTTTCCCTAGCTGTCGCCTTTGTACACGTCGCGTCTTGTGTGGCCGCTGCGCTCTTTACACTCTCCTCCACCCAACCGGGAGGCGCCAAGTTGCCATTTTGATTGTGGTTGCTGGACTGATCTGGTCGTGACGGTTAGCTAGGATCACAGTGCTTTGATATATTCGATTTTAAATGAACTAAAAGTGAGGTAGGTAATCTATTATTATGGTGGCAATTTGATATGATATTGTAGTTCTATAACTATTTTTATGTTTATTTTTTTAGTCCTAAAATGAGTGGACCAAATAAGAGAAAACGAACCTATCATTTTAATACAGACTGGGAGGAATCATATTGTTTCATTCATTTAAAAGGTCAATGCGTTTGCCTGTTGTGTGGCAGTAGTATTGCAGTGCTGAAAAAACATAATGTTGAACGTCACTTTCAGACAAGTCATACCACTTTTGATACGAATTATCCACTTAAATCTGAAGTAAGAAAGAAAAAATTAAATCAACTAAAATTAAGTTTAACTACTCAACAGACTGTTTTCACTAGACATGTGGAAAAATCGAAAAAGGCAACCATTGCTTCTTTCAAAATTTCTCACATGCTTGCAAAGAAGAAAAAACCTTTCCAGAATGGTGAATTGTTAAAAGAAGCATTTCTGACTGCTGCCGATTGTTTGTTTGAGGAATATTCTAACAAGTGTGAGATATGTCGGCAATACAAGACCTACAGTTGTCAAATAACACAGTCACAAGAAGAATACACGCAATTTCAAAAGACTTGCAAACTCAGTTAAAGACTGACTTGGAAATATGTGACTGCTTCTCTCTGCAATTTGACGAGTCAACAGATATATCAGACACTGCACAGTTGGCAGTTATGGTGAGAATGGTATTTAGTAACTTC
>PVKE010032846.1:0-18256 GCA_004027555.1 Craseonycteris thonglongyai
GTGCAGGTATTTATTTACAAGAATTAAAATGAGGATCTCAGAGGTAGATTACAGCTTTATTCCCACATTCATTGCAGCATTATTCACAATAGTCAAGATGTGAAAAATACCTAAATATCCATTGATGAATGAATGGATAAAGAAAATGTGTTATATACATTCAATGGAACATTATTTAACCTTAAAAAACAAAATCCTGTCATATGTAACATGGATAAACCTAGAGGACATTATGCTAAGTCAAATTAGCTAGTCACAGAAGGATAAATACTGTGTGATTCCATCTATATGTGGTCTCTAAAAGATCCAAATACATAGAAAAAGAATAATGGTTGCCAGGGGTTAAGGAGATGGAGAAATGAGGCTCTGCTGTTCAATAGGTATAAAGTTCCAGTTATATAAGATGTATAAGCTTTAAATATCCACTATACAACATCATGCCTATAGTTAACATAATGCTGTGCACTTGAAAACTGGTAAGGAGGGTAGATCTCAGGTTAAGCATTCTTATCACAATTTAAGAAAATGCTTTGTGTGCCTGTCATGACAACAGCAAGCTTTGATCACTGGGCAGGACATAGACTTCCTGAGTTTGAAACACATCAGTAATAGGTAATTATTTTATTGGAAAATACAGCAGCAGGGCAAAACACATTGGCTACAATTAAAAGGGGCTTCCTTCCATCAGGCAGGTGTAACCTGGTGAAACATTCTTCCTCTTTGTGGAGATATTCTTGCCAAACGTACTATTCATGTTCTCTAGTGGAGGACTTTTCTTTTAGTTACTATGGGGGAAACACCACTGATCCTTATTTAGGAACTCCATTTTATCCCTTATGGGTTATGTCCCTCAAAAATATATGACAAAATCTTAACAATTACCTTATTAAAAATAGGGTCTTTACAGAAATAATCAAGATTAAATGAGATGATTAGGTTGGAACCTAACCCAATATAACTGATATTCTTGTAAAATGGTGAAACTTGGACACAAAGACGAATTGAATATTAACCAAACTATTCCCCAGCCCTCTACTGGTGATATTGACACCCTTTTTCAAAAGTAGTTTTACATGCCTCTTACGAGCAGAAAAAAAGATTTCCCCAAGGCCAACATTTAAGAGTTCAACTTAGAGTCTATTTCAAGATAAGCAGTCTGAACTCTTAGTATTTATCCCAGAATAGAAATTATCTATAGAGATGATATCTGATTGTAAGATTTTTGTTTTCTAGTGCAAGTTGCCAAGAAGCATTTTTCCTCTACTTGCTATACATTAATACAGCGAGCGTGCATAATTTCTAAGTAGAGAGAAAATCGTTTAAACATATGTCAGAACACATCTTTTAGTGCCCTTCACTTACAGTAAAAACATGCATTTCTCTCTTGACATAGAATGTTTAAAACATTGTCATCCTCATTTCAGGAACAGTAAGTTCAATTTTCCAAAGAAAAGGAAGAATTATCAAAAACTAATCCCCAAAGACTCTCAGCCCAACACCAAGACTGCATAGGGTCCTAGAAACATCTAAATTAACTTTATGTCCTATATACTTCCAATACTGCCCTGAACACCAAACACTGTACACCTACTTATTTATAAGACATGTTGAGGGGGGGTTTATGTTGAGGTGGCTATATCTGTCTTTTCTATAGCTACAGTGTCTGACACTCATTTGAATGACTAAACAAATTTTCTAATATATCTAAGTCATATAGAAAATTAAGAGTCATGAGCAAGTTTTCAGTGAGTAACACCTTTACTCATGGCATGTGGGTGTTTTTGTCTTCAATGTCAAAAGGATTCTCCTCCACAGTGGAATGTCTTGTTCTTTCTTGGACTTTTTCTTCTCACCTTTGACCTGTGCCTTTTTACTCCTGACACATCACATCAAACTGGATCATGGTAATCCAATCCTGTCACTTTTACTTATACCAGACTCACTTCCTGACTATAAGATTGGTCACTGCAAACTCTCAGATTTAGCCTTTCCCTAAAGTTCTGGGTGGCAGTTCAAGTTACATCAACAAATATAAATCAAGCATCTAGTAGAACACTTTGTAAACACCATGAAAACATTAAGATGAGATCATTACATCCACAGTACTTACAATCTAGTCAACTTTTGAAAACCCAAATGACAGTAAGAGATTTCAGTTGGATACTGAAGGCACTTAAGACTATTCTTAAGAACACAACTTTTGGGGAAGCCGGGATGGCTCAGTGGGTTAAGCGCTCACTTTGCAGCCCCGGGGACCAAGGATCGAATCTGGCCCCAGCCCTTGAGGACCCATATGCTGAACTGGGGAGTGCCCCCAGTTCAGTTCTCACCAGGGCGAGACCTGGGCCCAGTTCCTGCCCTGTGCAGCCCCGCCCACCTGTGGAATGAAACTATGTGGAAAAACCAATGATGTGTAACTATGGAGACTGCTCTGGGCCCTCCTCTATCTCTCCATCTCTGTATCTCTCTCTCTCTCTCTCTCTCTGTCAAAACCAATAAAAATAAATCTTTAAAAAAAAACAAAAAAGAAACCACAACTTTTGTCTAAAAACCTTGTCTCATATCCCCTCTTCCCCGCAGTTCTTTAAAGCAATTCAAGAATAACTTTCTATAAGAAGCTTCCCCAATGCACGGATTCATCTTCCACCACAACCCAGACTACAGCACCCAGAAGACTCCTCTTGAGATGAATTAGTGAAGTGCAGAAAGCCAAAGCTTCGTGCAGACACATCTGAATTAGAATCCTTGATCTGCTCCCACTGAGTCCATGACTTTGACAAGCCCATTTTTCTCAGCCTCCTCTTCCGTAAAATTGGCAGGTAATGTTTACCAGGTGAAATTATGAGACAAATAAACTAACATTTTCATGTAAATCAGCACCAAGATTTTTATGCCCATTCAATGTCCTTTACATTGAGATGTGTTCACTCATGTTGCTGGTGAGTCCGCATTTTAGTAATTGTATGTTACATGCATTGGTTCTGTTCTCATCCACTAAGAAAGGAAACAACCTCTTACAATCTCCAAAGTGTATATGACCAACTCCGCACACACACATACACACATATGTACACATCCTTCCCTCAAAAAATATTTTAAAAGATGAGAGATTTTTTATTGTTTTGCAAGTGCTAAGAATAAACCCAGAACTTCAGAGAACGTTGGTATTAATCACAGCAGATAAAGTGAAAAAAATCAGCCCCCACTGTATCTTTATTTCTAGTAAACAACTTTTTCTTTGCTGAAGTACTCTATTTCCATCCCATTTTCATTTGTATTGCTAAGCAACACCCTGTACCCCCAACTTTATTTCTGGTTCTGCATTTATTGTCACAAGACACCTACAAAGTTACTTCCCACATACTGGAGTATTTTTAGGTTTCCCTTGTGAGCAGTCATATGTGCTATCAAGTACTTCAAGTCACAGTAATGATACTTTATACTTGTACAGAAGCAATCTTCAACTGGCAAACACGTCATGAACTTTCTCACCATTTTGTGGCTCCTAAACTACTCCGTGCAGCTGCCTTCAAGGATCTCACTATGAAGGAAAATGGTTCACCAAAGACTACACACTGTAAGAAACAAACACTCAGAACAAAGGTCCAGCCCACGTTTCCCACCCCACATACAATGCTGGCCCCTTTGATGTGTGATGGGCCTCAGTTTACATCGCTATAAACATCAGAGGTTTGACTTGACATCTCTATGTATCCACACTTTTTATTTATTTATTTATTGTTTTTGACAGAGAGAGATACAGAGACAGAGAGAAGGGGGAGGGCCCAGAACAGTCTCCATAGTTGCACATCATCAGTTTTTCCACATAGTTTTATTCCACAGGTGGGCTTGGGGCTGCAAAGCGCAGGAACTTGGCCGGGGTCTCACCCCAGTGAGAACTGAACTGGGGGCACTCCCCAGTTCAGCATATGGGTCAGCACAGTCGGGGCCAGGATTTGATCCTCAGTCCTTGGGGCTGCAAAGTGAGCGTCTAACCCACTGAGCCATCCCGGCTTCCCTGTATCCACATTTTACATGGGATCTAACATCTCATGTCCCGTGAGGAATTTTCTTGCTTCCTGGTGACTCACTAACTTTTTTTTTTTCTTTTTATTAGTGTTTTAATATATTTTTATTTATTTATTTATTTATTTATTTATTTATTTATTTATTTATTTTTTGGCAGAGAGAGAGAAAGAGATACAGAGGCAGAGACAGAGTGAGAACTGAACTGGGGGAGCTCCCAGTTCAGCACATGGTTCCGCACGGACCGGGGCTGGGATTCAATCCCTGGTCCCTGGTGCTGCAAAGCGAGCGCTTAACCCACTGAGCCATCCCGGCTTCCCCTCACTGACTTTTCCCACCAACTAATTTTTGAAAATGAAAACAAATGAAAATGTGGCTTGTGTTTTACTTTTTTTTTTTTTTTAATTATAAAAATGAAAATGAAGCCAGGGAGTTAGCACTACTTAGAAGAATCTTTGCAAAGGAAAGAGTAGAGAGTTTTTAGAAAGTATTCTTGACTCAAAGTGGGTTTTTTTGTTTGTTTGTTTTTACCCTTTATTCCCATCTTCCCAGGTATCCTAGGATCAGCAAATACCTAAGAGTATTTAGAAGATGCTACCCACCAAGGAGCAATAGTTTTAGTACCAAAAGCTCAGAGAGACGCAGAATTCTGAAGTCAAAGAAGATTTACAGGCCAAGAAGTTGTGAATAATAAAACCAAAGGAACATTTCCCAGGAAGACAGCAGTTGATGATTCAGGATGTGGATGACACGAATGTAGCCAGGAGGCCTTATCAAAAGGCTATTTGCTAAGTGGCCAAAAGAACTACGAAGGCAAATTCTGGTTTTAGAAAGAACAGCAAGAAACTAAAATATTTATGCAAGTGCATCTTGCCTAGTTTATATATAGGTTATTTATCTATCTTGTCTTGTTCCCTCATAAAAGGTTTAAAGTAGTTTACAAAGAGTCATACGACATAGCAAGTTTAAATAAACAAAACAAAAAAAAGGAAGAGATACTATTTTAACTCAATTCTCTAGCGCTGCAAAGAAACACATATTTATAAATTTTTAAACAACTGAACTTCATTGTTGTGGCAGGAAGCACTGTGCTTAGTACAGTACCTGGCTCATCAATACGCCTACATTATAGTAATTACCATCAACATTATTGATGTTATTTTTTTAACATTTAGCCCAATGTTAGTTTTCTTCCCAAACTTTTCCTGATGGAAAACTCCCTTCCCTCCCTTCCTACTTCCTTTATGTCCCAAAATGCCCTAACTTTATAAAATAATAAGTAAAATATAATGAGTCCTCAGAGCCTTGAAGCCAGAATCTACACTTTGGCAATAATAGCAGCTCTTGGCAAAGCTGTAAAATTGGCCACATTTCTCATCCTTTATTCTGGCTTCCCTTTTCTGCCTGTTTTTCCTGGCATTATGAAGCCCTGGTTAGGGTATCTCAATCCCCATTCTATGCCACCAGTATAAAATACATTGCTGACCCCAAGATATAAATTATCTCTTACTAGTTTAAAGCCCTGAGAGGGCTAGATTTTCAAATGGAACAAAGCTTTAAAATAAAGGCACTAAGTTCTTCAAGTGGAAACACAGTTGTCCATGAGCAATGAGGTATAGGAGGTTTCTGTTTGTCTGTTTGTTTGTTTGTTTGTTTTCTGAGAGCAAGATATAGAGAGGAAATTGTAAATAATTTCTTATGGATTATAGCACTCAGACAAGATATAACTGGGACCCCCAAGTAACAGTGTCAAAAGAAAATTTTGATTCTCAGAATCTTAAAAAATGAAAATATGAAATCTGTGGTGAGAGGGGTAACTACTGTAGGGGGTTAGAACACGTCATCCCCAAGATGTGCCTCTGAGGTATATGGATTGTTTTGAGTTAAAGGCAACCAAGACTCCGGGCTCAAGAGAAATTTCTCCCTCTACCTTAACTACCTAGAAGAATCTGAATTCTCTAATTCCTTGCCCATAATAACAGATTATCAGAGATAACTTTTCTGGACCTATTTATAGGAGAAAGCAAACAACTTATTACTAAACATCTGCTTTTCTTATGTTCTGCAATTATCTTTCTTAACTCAGAAGCCCCAAGGTCATCCTTAGCTCAGGTCATATATACTTTATTTTACCTTCCTGTCTGAATAGCTCATGTATGTGGTACCCCCATACATATATATTTAATTAAATTTGTCATATTCTCTTGCTAATCTGTCCCATATCTACTTGATTACTAGACTAGCCAAAAAGAAACTTGAGGGTAGAGGACAAGTTTCTCTCTCTCCCACACTACCTACTTCATATACAAGGGCTGTCAGGAAAGTATCCAGCCATGTAACCTTTCATGTTATATCGACAAAAGCTGAGTTTTTTCCAGATAACCCTCATACAGCAAAAATCTTTAAATTGCTTTAGCCCATCTTGGCCATTCTCACTTTCCACTTGATAGTAACTCTTCCCCCAAAATACTCTAATTCAATCCCAAATTAAAAAACAAACAAAAAAAAAAAACAAAAACAAAAAAACACTATTCCCAAAACATTGACTTCCTGGCTCTTTCTGAGACTTTCTCTTGCTTAAAATTTCTTTCTTTACTCCAAGCTTATAGCCCTTTCTACACAAGGACATGATTAATGAAAAGCCAGTAACACAAGCAATTAGATAGTGACACTTTATTTAAAGGGTGGCAATAAGGAAAAGAGAAAAGAATATCTGTGGCCCTACTCTATCAGTTAAAATTAATACCACTGAAGAGAGAAAGAAAGAGGAAGAGACCTAGAACACGACCTTTCAGGACCAGTCCATATAAGGTATTCTACTGACAGAGGGGAAAAAAAAAAAAAAAGAATGGCAACATTACAAAGGCCTCAATTTCATATATGAATGAAGGGGAATGACAAGAAGTCAAAAGGTAAAAGCAGGCATGCTCTTTGCAGAAGACAACATATAGCCACACTTGAGCTCATTTATTGGGTAATATAGAGCCCAGAGCATCTCTAAGAGTCAATAATCTTACCGTTGGCACTGTGCTGTTATGTATCCTATGAGTAAAAAGATTACCTCTGCACATTCTGAATACATTTATTCCAGGGCTATATTTCCAAAGACAATTTGGATAATACTATCATCTTGCCAAACAGAGCTTTTGGTGCCTGGTTCCTGCCTCCTCCAGATGCATTCTATAGTTTTTGTTTGTTTTTTATGTCATGTCAAAGTTTTCCTTTTAAAGTACAGTTGACATATAGTATTAGTTTCAGATGGACAACATACTGATTAGGCATTTATCTAATTTATGTAATGATCACCCCAGTAAGTCGAATACCCACCTGACACTATACATAGTTATTATAATATTATTGATTCTATTCTGTATGCTGTACATCTCCATGACTATTTTGAAACTGCCAATTTATAATTCTGAATACCTTTACCTTTTTCACATAGTCCTTCAATTCCCCTCCCATCTGGCAACCTCAAATTGTTTTCTGTTATTTATGTGTTTGTTTTGTTTGTTCATTTATTTTGTTTTTAAGATTCCACTTATTAAGAGAAATCACATGGTATTGTCTTTTTTATTTTATTTATTTACTTTAATTGTTAAATTTATTGGGGTGACACTGGTTGGTAAAAATTACATAGTTTCCAGGTGTACAATTCTACATGACATTGTCTATGCATTGCATTATGTGCTCACCACCCAGAATCAGCTCTCTTTGCATCACCATATATGTGTGACATCCCCTCCCTACTACCTCACACCCCCTACTCTCCCTGTCTTTCTCTTTCAGACTTATTTCACTTAGCATAATACTTTCTAGGTCCATTCACATTGTCACAATGACAAGAGTTTATTCTTTTTATGGCTGGGTAATATTCCACTGTGTGTGTGTATATATATACATATTCTATAGTTTTGTATGTTCACTTTACCCTCACAGCCACCATAGATAATTATAAGATTCCTCAGCCAAGTGGTTGCTTCAAGTGTGAAAATAAAGACCCAATTTTTCTTTCAGTTGAGAAGAACATATTTCAGAGCTACCTCCCACTATCAAGGGCAAGAAATCTGTTCTAAGTATATTAGGTACTATTTTACATTATTATAATGCACAGCTATAATTTCATTTGTCTACACTAATATGCCTGGAAAATTTTTACCAAAAAAAGCTGTATTTAGTTGCTAGGCCCTAGGTATTTATAATTTTTACTTTTTTTCCCAAGTTTTTTATTTTCTCAGATCATTTTTAATCCCATAGGCCACATAACACAAAAAAAATCTGTATTGAAGCAAAAACTTCTTCCTAACTTAACCCAGACATGCTATAGCATAAAACTACAGAAATTACCGGTAAAAGAAATCCAATAACCACTAACAGAAACTAGAAACCTCCAGGATATAGATCAATGCCTCCACAGTTCAGTAGCTATTTCTACACATAAAGTCATGTCAAAATCACCCCTTGTTTATTTTCATTTCCAGTTATGATAGAGAAAGATAAGATCCTCACTCCTGTAGAAACAAGATAATCCCAAAGGAAATAAAATTTTATTTTCTATAGAGCTAAAATAACTGTGGAATCAAGAAAATATTGAGGAACTAAATTCCAGAAAGAAAAAGTATCTTCGTAAGTGAGCAGAGAGCTGTAGTAGCTTCCACACCTGGGACAGGCACCTGGTCTGGGTACAAATGATTAGAACAGGCCTGCTATAGCCTAGGAGACTATTCCATTCTGGGTGGCAGAATGGATTGGAGTCAGGAAGAACTCCCAGATGTGAAAGCAAATCAGTTGATCCCATAACTCTCCCTCCTGAAAGCAGTAAATTGAAGGATTATAACAGAGAGAAACTATAATCCTATGCATTCTCATAGAGCTTTGACCCTGGACCCTACGAGATTTGAATATAAAGGTAGAACAATATCTGGTATTACAGCCCAATCCCTCCTCCAACGAAGTACTAGCCAGATCAAAGAAGCAGGGGTGGTGCAGGAGGTTGTAGTTTTGGTTGAACAGAGATTAATCAAATCTAGTTCAAGTTGCTACCTGCCCAGTTCAATTGTCTCCCAGAAGAATCTAAATGCTTAGCCCTTTACCCGAAGTACTTCATGGAGTAAAAGTGGTCAGTCTCTAGAAACAATACCAAAACACTGTAATCCAGTCTCCACTGCTATATAATGTATTGTGTGTATAATACAATAAAAAGTTGAGACATGGAAAGAACTAGACAAACATGAACCATAATCAAAAAAAAAAAAACAACAATCAGTGAAAAACCACAGATAACTTCATCATTGGAATTAGCAGCCAAGGACGTTAAATCAACTATCATAAAAATGTTTTAAAAATGTATAGGAAAAGATAGATATTATACACATGAAAAAAGGGTACCTCAGAAGAAAAATGTAAACTTCAAAAATAGAATTCTAGAGCTAGAAAAAATAGAGTATCTGAAAATACTGTTCAATAACTTAGAAGCAGATTGAACACACCATATGGAAAGTGAATGGCCAGAAATTAATGCCAACCCAATAGGCATAACCCTTTTTGATATGACTTTGCCATTCTTTTCATACAGAGGTAGAGAGTGTTTCCACTCTTTAAATTTAAATTGGCTTTGCAACTTGCTTTGACTAAAAAAATAAAATTAAAAAAAATGCAACAGCAGTGACATTAGTCTTTCTTCTAAGGCAAACCCTTAATCTGAGGCTAGACCTAAAAAGACATTGAACATGTTGGCAAGCTATGTTGAGACTACCATGACAATGAAGAAGTCTGGGATGAAAGTCCACAAGAACAGAGCTATAACTATCTCAGCTCTCCCAGCTGAGCTTCCAGCCAACCCACCTACTGAACACATTGCATTTATGAACTTAGGCTCACCCAGCAACAGAATACTTAGCCAAACCATACACTTATTACAAATAGTAACTTGTTATTGTTTTAAGCCACTAAGCTGTGTGGTAGTTTATAATGACAATGATAATTAACACATTGCAGGAAAAAGGATCAGTCAATTTGATTATAGGTTAATAGAAGTTACCCAAACTGGAGCAAAGAATTAAAACATAGGTAGAGAATAAACAAGGTTTGAGAACCCCAAGCTGGATAAATACAGAGAAAACCACACTGGGAGTGTTACAGTCAAATTGCTAGAAAATAAAGAGAAACTCTCCAAAGCACTCACAGGGGGAAAAAAAGGTATTACATAAAGGAACACTATATTGAGAACAAAGGCTAACATTTTATTAGATACAATAAAAGTGAGAACGCGATAGAAAGATATCAAATGGGAAAACATTCTAGCAAATAAAAATATATATGTGGATATATATGTATACCTACACAGAATCTTTTTTAAATGAATGTCATGTTTATTGAAGTATAATTTACAAGCAGTAAACTTTACTCCCTCATCTTTTTTAGGTATACGAGGGCTGTCCAGGAAAATTCCAGCCATAAATCCCTCTATTTTTCATATTACGTGGCTGGATACTTTCTGGGCAGCCTTCAGAGAGTTTAATGAGTGACAAACATACAGATTTGTGCAATAATCAATTCCCTCATTCCCCTTTATAGTCAGTTATGAGCACCAGGCCCAATCCCAACCCAGCACTGATCAAATTTCTATCCCTCTAGTCTGACATTTCCAGAATGTTACAGAAATGGAATTTTAGTATGTAATCTTCTGTTTTCAGATTCTTTTTTTCAGCACAATGCATAAGATATTCATGCATGTGGTTGCACATATCACTGATTCAAGCCTTGTTACTACTGAACAGTATTTTATTCTAAGTATGAAACACAATTTGTTTATTCATTCACCAGCTGATAATTTGGGTTGCTTTTACTTTGGGGCAGTTCTGAATCAGGCTGCTATAAATGTTTGCCTTCCAAGTCCTTCTGGTGACATGTGTTCATTCCTCCTGAATAAATACCCAGTAGTAAAATTATTGAATTACATCATAAGTGTATATTTGATGTAATAATAAACTGTCAAACTGTTTTCCAAAGTGGTTTTGCCATTTTGAATTCCCACCAGGAAAGTCCAAGAGCTCCGAAACTGTCAGTTGTGCCATATTCTCTTGGAACCTGACATTTTAACTTTAACCATTATACTAGAGACGTAATGGCATCTCATTATGGTTTTAGTTTGCAAATCCCTGATGACTATTGCTGCTAGGCATCTTTTAATCTGTCATTCATCTCTCTCTTTTAAAGTATCTGCTAGAATATTTTTGTGATTTTCATGGGGATATTTGTTTTCTTATTGAGTGTGAATTCTATACATATCCTGGATTGATCTACTTGATCAGATACATAATTTGTGAATTTTTTCTTAAAGTTTTTGGCTTGTCTTTTTACCCAGCACCTTTCAAAGAGCATAGTGTTTAATTTCGATGGACTTCAATACATACTATTTTTGTTTATGGTTTAAACTTTGTTTCTTCTTAAAAAAAATAAATAAATAAGTTTGTCTAATTCAGGAAAGATTTTTCTCCTATGTTTTAAAAAAAAGTTTTGCAGTTTTAGATTTTACATTTAGGTCTGTAATATACTGAATGTTAATTCTTATACACATGAGGTATGGGTCGGGTTTACTTTTTTATATATGAATGTCTATTCTGGCACCATTTGTAATAAAAAATAAAAAATAACTAAATAAAATTTAAAAAACACCATGTTACTTAGCCCATTATGTTACCTGTTAACTTTATCAGTTTTTTTTAAATCAACTGATCATATTTGTGTCAGTCTATTTCTGAACTTTTTATTCTATTCCAATGATTTGGGTGTCTATCTTTTAGCTAATACCACACTACTTTGATTTCTTCTAAAATAAATATAACATTTGATGGGTAGAAAACATATAGAGTTCAAAATGTACAATAATAGCACTAAAGATGGGAAGTTGGGATGAAGAAAATTATACTTTTACAAAGTTCTTA
Organism: Craseonycteris thonglongyai; assembly: GCA_004027555.1. Classification (NCBI taxonomy): domain Eukaryota; kingdom Metazoa; phylum Chordata; class Mammalia; order Chiroptera; family Craseonycteridae; genus Craseonycteris; species Craseonycteris thonglongyai. The sequence continues at coordinate 11,973 of PVKE010032846.1, forward strand.
TAGTGTGTGATCTATTTGAAGGTAGACTAAGTCAATGAAGTATACTGTACTCTTTAGAGCCACCACTTAGAGTTATAGCTAAAAACAAAAAATAGGAAAGATAGAAATGGAATATTAAACAAACAAAAATACTCAAATTATCCAGGAGATAGAAGAAAAGGATTTCTCTCATTTTCTCTAGACCTGAATTTCCAATTTCCTATTGTGCATCAAAGAATGATTTATAAATCCAGAAAATTCATCAACATACACAAAGTATCCACTGAATCTCTCTTATATTCAAGACACTGTGTGAGGCACTAGGTAAAACAGTGATGAATAAAGCAGGCATAGACATAAACCTTATGGCACTCAGAATATAATGGGGAGATAGACATTGAAAACACCCACCAATCACTATAATTTCAAATTCTGAGAAATATAATGAAAAATCAAACAATAAGATGCTATGAGATATAAAGAACAAAGATAGTGAATACAGTAGACAATACCAGGGTTCAGATCACCAGTATTGCCAGTTCTCGTCGCCTTATAGGCCTATGGAAAAATTATGCTTCCCTAGTCTCTTAAAATTATGTGTCAGTGTTTTAGCCAATGACATGTATGCAGAAATACTGCATCATTTCTAAGCAGAAGCATCTAAGAACCATTTCACAGTCCTGTGTGCCCCTCTCCTGCCTCAGCAACAAGCAGCCTCATGTTGAAACCAGAGCACCATTCAGTGGTGAAGCCCCTTTCTGAATGAATTCTGAGAGATAGATAAGAAGAGCCCTATTTCCAACCCACGTTGGCATATTTATAAAAAATAATAATAATAATGTTATTATTTTAAGTTACTGGTGCTTTAGTATTGTTAAAAGAGCATAATCTAGTCTAATCTAACTGATAATTATAGAAAGCCTTTCAAGGCAAGACCCAAAGAACTGGGACAAGCAGGGGCATTTCAGAAGAAAGTTAAGTCTATTACAGACTACATTAAAGCCTTTGACTAAGGATTATGAAAACTTATGGGTTGCTCTGAAAGAAATGGGTGTGCCTCAGCACTCAATGATCCTTATGTGTAACCTCTTGTGAACTGTCAGTCACTGTCAGGACAGAATACAGAGAGACAGAATGGTTTCCTCTAGGTAAAGGTGTCAGACAAGGTTGCATTTTATCTCCCTCTTTAATTTGTATGAGGAACATATCATAGGAAAAACCAGGATGGACTCAGAGGAAGTAAGAGTGAAAATTGGTAGAAGAAATATCTATAGCTTAACATTTGCGGATGATATGATCTTATTGGCAGAAATGAGTAATGATTTGAAATGACTCTGACAAAAATGAAAGAAGAAAGTGCCGGCACAGGACTGCATTTGAACATCACAAAGATAAAAATCATGACTACAGAATATACATTTTTAATATAGATGATAAGGACATCAAAAAAATCTCAAAGATTTTTGCTTACCTCGGTTCAGTCACCAATTCAAATGGAGACTGCAGCCAAGAAATCAAGAGAAGGTTGAGAGACTAAAAAGGAAAGCAAGGGAAGAATTAGGAAAGATCACCAAGAACAAAGATGTGTTATTAGGGACCAAGGCTAAGATCATCCACACCCTTGCAGTCCCAATTACTATGTACAGACATGCTTGGGAAAATGTGATATTTTCTTCTGGTATTTCTATTTTCACAGTGCAACCAGGTCATTAACTAAGCATAAAGAGAGGGAATTGGAGACTGAGAAAGAGGTATGAGATAATCTTTGAGGATAAGAGCAGAAGGGTGAAGTCATAAAAAACAAACAAAAAAAAAGTTATACAATAGTTTGGCAGCTCTGAAAGCCCACTTGCATATTTGTTGCATATATGAATTTAATGTGAAACAAGCAGGGTTGTGGGCTATTCTTCCAGCCTCATTCAGGTGTTTGAATGAAAGTGTGAAATTGGGCAGAGGTAAAGTTCTAAAATGAGTTGAGTACAGATGCAAAGGACTAATAGTAATAATAGAGGATGAAATCTAAAAAGGAAAACAAGCAAAGCAAATCCCTCTGAGGGAGCTGATAAACAGTTAAAAAGTGGTAAGGTCAATTGTGAGATATCCTGGATAGTAAAGTTATTGGAGGGTCACCCTATAGAGTTTGTTGGAAAAATAAAAGGTTATGGTTAGAGTAGGATGCTCTAACTGACATGACAATGAGAGGAGTGGTTAAAGTGTGTGGGGGGGGGGAGATGGAAGCCCCCTGAGGCCAGGAGTTCAATGAACTGAGAAGCCAGACCACTGGACAGATCATCCCTGTGAATATTAATATTCAAATATAATAACAGTAGTCGTAAGGAAAAAAATAACAGTAAATCAGGTGCTGAAGTCATCAACATATAGGGGAAAATTAGTCATAAATTACTAAAACAAGGAGGAATGGGCAATAAGATGCTTTAGAAGCTCTGAGTGGGGGTGAGGGAAAGATGAACTGTGGTTGAAAGGCACCACTGAAGAACAAGCAAAATACCTACCCCACCTCTGAGGCGTGACAGGAAATAAACAGGAAACCAGCACTGAAGGCAATGCAGAAATCATCACCACGTGATACTTCTACAACCCTCATAGTAGCACAAAGGCTTTTATAATCAATCATTAAGATCATTAAGAGGAATTCCAAGCAGGATTGTTCAGCTGCTATATGACAAAATGTTACAAAATCAATGCACAGAATAGGTGGGATAGGTGGGAGTAATAATGCCTGGACAGGTGTTTTCCACCTCACAAATAAGTGACTGTGTTATCATTCCCTCTTAGTGACCATGATAGATCCATTTTATATTCACTTGTCTTCAGCATCACGCCAAGAACAAATCCTCTCCCTTAACACACTGTAATAGATATTTGAACGAGAGGTCCTCTGATTCTGGCTTCTGTCCAATCAAATCATTGGACCAAAATTGTAGAGTGTACTGTTTCTGTCCATATTCACAAAAGTGACTTACTATATCATGATAAACTTTACCTTCACGCATTTTGGGTTACTAGACACATTCCAAACTAGAAGAAGTAGGAGCTTCAAACATCATAGTTACATAAACCACAGAATGCAATATAACAATTTAACATAGTTCACTCTCTCAAGAGCTAAAAACACTGAGCCACAGAAATAGCTTAATTAGTCTAAGCTTTCCTCTGAGGTAAGAGGGATGCTATCAAGTATTCTCAGTTAAGAGCTGGGGTTCAGAGAAGTTGTGACCTACCTCCCAAACCCCTGCTTGCTCTGAGGTAGCTGGTGGCTAAAAATATCAGCCAACTGATCTCAACTGAACTCAGCTATAAGAAGGTTCCACATGAGAACTTCCATGAGCTCTGTTCCTTGCCATTAATAGTCTTTATGCCATAAGCTGTTTGCCAGTAATAAATATAACCATGCAGATCCATCCTTTCTCTTCTAAACACATACATGTACACTGTACATGCACACATACTTTTTGGAAAAAAATAGATTATCAGCTGCAAGAGTGATAAGAGACCTTACAGTAGTAACAAGTATAAAAGTGATAAGAGACCTAAGGCAGACATTCACACAGATATTTAAACTCTGACATCCTAAAAGGATCAGTAACAACAAACACCTACTGAGAACTTAAACCAGACACTACTGTTTTGCATATACTGACTCTCCTAATCCTATCATGAGTTATATATGACGATTACTGCCACTTTACAGATAAAGAAAGTGAGACAGAGAGAAGTAAGTAATTTGGCCAAAATTTTACAGCTAGTTCAGTGGTAGGGTCAGAATTTGAACCTAGTATTCTTGCTCCAGAATCTACAATTTTAGCCAGGATGCTGTTACCTAACACACGCACACCCAGTCTCACCAACTATTATTATATATTTTTTAAATATTATATATTTTATAGCACAAATCATCTCATAGCTTCGAGGAAGTGTGACCATTTCCCAAAGCACAGGTAAGAAACCCTTTGCTGTAAGACAGGATGATACTCTTGCTTAATTTTACCCAATGTACTATATGATCTAGAAGCAGCTGGAACTCAGAAAATAAATTTGGTTCTGAAAGTTTAATGGTCATGACATTCACTTATCCAGCTTATTAAACATGCATTTTCAGGGGACTTAGCTCCCAGAGTCTGACTCACTAGATCTGGGATCGGATCCAGTAATCTGTGCTGTTAACAACCCTTCCACACTATGTCAAGTGTTGCTCCCAGGAAGAGACAATTCTAGTTATGAATTGGGGCAATGGGGTTTACATAAGATAATTCCAGTTCTTAATGGTGGGTGTTACATTGGTAGTTGAATGAAATAAGACAAAAGCAAGAACTTTGATATCTTTTAAAAATCCAAAACAAATCATTGCTAGTAAAATGATAATATATTAGAAAGAGCATGAACCTAAGAGTTAGAGAAATGTGTAATTGTACCCATCTTCCGGCCTCACTATTTGTGTACCTTGGGAAGTGGGCCTCCATTTTCTCATTTGTAAACCAGAGGTAACATTTCATACAATCCTATCACAAGCTGAGACAACTTATGCCAGAAAAGTGGTCATATACCTTTTCCTCCTGCTTGGGATGTGTGTATGAAGGTCTAACAATTAAGTTCCCGAACTCATCCTAGAAAAAGTGCTACATACTTCATTGCTGAATATCACAATGGTCACCTTTGAAGTACTCCCCTTCGGAAGCTGTGCACTGATGCCAGTGCCCAGTCCACCCTTCAAACCAATCTTGGAACTCTTTTTCTGGAAATTCCATCAGAGCTGTTATTGTATCACTCTTAATGTCCTGAATGTCATCAAAATGTCTTCCTTCCAATATTTCCCTTATCTTTGGGTAAAGGAAAAAGTCATTGGAGACCAGATCAGGTGAGTAGGGAGGGTGTTGCAATAGTTATTTGTTTACTGCTAAAAACTCCCTCACAGACAGTGCCACGTGAGCTGGTGCATTGTCATGATGCAAGAGCTGTGAGTTGTTGGCAAAAAGTTCAGGTTGTTTTCCTCTAAGTTTTTCATACAGCCTTTTCAGCACTTCCAAATAGTCAACTTAGTTGACTGTTCGTTCAGTTGGTACAAACTCATAATGAACAATCCCTCTGATATCAAAACAGGTTAGCAAAATTGTTCTGACTCTTGATGTGGACTGATGGAACTTTTTTGGTCATGGAGAATGGACTGACTTCCATTGTGCACTTGGATGCTTTGTTCCGGGTCACATTTGGTACACCCATGTTTCATCACCAGTAATAACCATCTTGCTTCTCCAAAACAATTTGCAAAACTTCAACTCTGTTTTTGTTCATCACTGAGCTCCTTTGGGATCATTTTTGCACACACCTTTCTCACGCCAAGATTTCAATTCACATTTTCTCTATTGATGTTTACTTTAATTGGCTTTTCACAGTCAGCCAACAATTTTAATGCACAATTCAATACGTTTCTGCAATGCTTTCATCAGTTCTGCTCACTACTGGCCACCCTGACCTCTTTTCATCAGTGACACTTTCTCTCCCCCTCAGAAAAACTTTAATCCATTTGTACACTGCCATTTTCTTCATGGCATTATCCCCAAAAAATTGAACTAACATGTCCCTGATTTCACTTCCACTTTTGTCAAGTTTAACAGGAAATTTAATGTTTGTTCATTGGTCTAATTCAAGCTCCTACAGTCTTCTGATGGCAAATAAAAACATGAAACAATAATGAACACCACTCAGCAAGGCATCACCACATGGCTATACAAACACAGCTGTGAGACACTGGTACACCAAGGTTATTGAACCTTACTGAGTTGTTTGTACAGTGCTGCCAATGTAAGTGCACAGTGGAAAGTTTGTGAACTTAATTGTCAGACCTTAGACAAGGCTGAAGGTAGAGCAGCCATCTTGCCACTATGAGATGAGAAGAATGCTAGGAGAAACTTCGGTCTGATGGCATCATGGAATGTCAGTACAGTTCTGGACTGCCCATCTCTTAAGGTTTTACCAAGTATACATACTCCTAAATTTAAGCCATAGTTTTTCAGGTTTCTGTTACTCACCACTGAATGTATTACCTGATATAATAGAATTACTTTATGTCATTTTATTTGTTCTTTATGCCTCATATTTTTTCCAAGTATAAAGAAGCCCTGAATGGGAAGAACATCTCTTTATCTTCACCCCAAGAAAATCTGTTATACTAACTCATAATACTACAAGACTTTTCCTATGGGTTCCTAGCACTAATTTTTGTTCTTCATGAAGTCATTGAAAATGGAAATAGGAAGCTGGGATGGCTCAGCAGGTTAATCGCTCAT
>PVKE010032847.1:0-18248 GCA_004027555.1 Craseonycteris thonglongyai
AAAAAAAGATCAAACACTGGCTAAAAGTACAATGAACTATTGAATAAATATGTAAACCCCAAACAAAATATTAGCAAACCAAATCCAAATTCAGACATACATGAAAAGAATCAAGTAGAGTTAATCCTAGAATTCAAGGCTGGCTTAATTTTTAAATACCAATTAATATAATTCACCATGTTAACAGAAAAACAAATCTCAACAGAGTAAGAAAAAACAATTGACATAAAAATCAACATCCATAAATAATTATAAACATCTATTAATAATAAATAAACATATATTAAAAAACTAAAAATAGGGGATGCCAGGATGGCTCAGCAGGTGGAGCACTCGCCTTACAGCCCCAGGGTCCGGGGATCAAGTCCTGGCCCCAGCCCATGTGGACTCATATGCTGAACTGGGGTGTGGCCCCAGTTTGGCTCTCGCTGGGGTGAGCTTTCCATGTAGGAGGCCCCGGGCCGGGTTCCCTCCCTGTGCAGCTCCCCACCCACCTGTGTGGAGTGAAACTATGTCAAAACTGATGACGTACAACTATGGAGACTGCTCTGGGCCCTCCCCCTTCTCTCTGTCCCTCTCTGTCTCTGACTCTGGCTCTGTCAAAATCAATAAAATAAACCTTAGGGGAAGCCGGGATGGCTCAGTGGGTTGAGCGCTCACTTTGCAGCGCCGGGGACCAAGGATCAAGTCCCGGCCTGTGTGGACCCATGTGCTGAACTGGGAGCTCCCCCAGTTCAGTTCTCTCTCTGTCTCTGTATCTCTCTCTCTCTCTCTGTCAAAAACAATAAATAAATAAATAAATAAATAAATAAATAAATAAATAAATCTTTAAAAAAAACAACTAAAAATAAAGACAACTTTCTTAATCTGATAAAGGGGATTCCTTTTATTAAAAATCCTGCATGACACATCATTCTTTTTTTTTTTTAATATTATTTTATTTATTCATTTTTTTATTGTTTTTGACAGAGAGAGATACAGAGACAGAGAGAGAACTGAACTGGGAGAACTCCCCAGTTCAGCACATGGGTCCACACGGGCCGGGGCTGAGACTCGACCCCCGGTCCCCGGGGCTTCAAAGTGAGCACTTAACCCACTGAGCCATCCCGGCTTCCCCGACACATCATTCTTAATAGTGAAAATTTTTCCTCTGAGAGCAGGAAGGGAAAAAGGGAAACTACTAGCACCATTCTATTCAATAATGTATTAAGAGATCCTAGCCAGTGAACCAAAAGGGGATAAAGAAAGAAAAAAGAAAGATATAAGGATTCAGAAGGGCTGGAAAGACATAAAACTGTCAATATTCACAGACACACAGACAACATGACTATCAAGAAAATCAAGTCTAGGGTCAAACCATCCTGAACACGCCCAATCTCATCAGATCTCAGAAGCTAAGGGTGGGGCCTGGTTAGTACTTGAATGGGAAGAAAATAAAAAATAAGTCATAAAAATAAAAAAATTAAAATTTTAATTATACTATTTATAACACCATTTAAACACACCAAATATCTAGGAATAAATCTACTAAAAGATGTGTACAGTCTCTATCTAGAAGATAATCTTTTAACTTTTGTTTAAACTCAAGGATAAATTGTGTTCATAGACTGGAAGATACAATATTATAAAGATGTCAATTCTTCTACACTGATGCATAGATACAATGAAATTCCAATGAAAATCTTGTAGGACTTTTGTGAGAAATTCTAGCTTGATTCTTTTTTTCTTTTTTTTTTTACCTTTTTAATATATTTTTATTTATTTATTTATTTTTGACAGAGAGAGAGAGAGAGAGAGAGAGAGAGAGATACAGAGACAGAGAGAGAACTGAACTAGGGGAGCTCCCAGTTCAGCATATGGGTCCACACGGGCCAGGACTGGGATTCAATCCTCAGTCCCCGGGGCTGCAAAGTGAGCACCTAACCCACTGAGCCATCCCGGCTTCTCCTAGCTTGATTCTAAAATGTATATGAAATAACAAAAGGGCCAAGATACTCTTTAAAAAGATCAAAATGGAGGGAGGATCACAGTCCTGGATATACTGTAGTCTTTTCAGAAAATTGAATACTATATATAGCAATAAAAAGGGGAAAAAACCCTACAGCTACACCCAACATTAACTAATCTCACAAGCATAATGATGAACAAAGGAAGACAGACCAAAAAGAAACTATACTAAGTAATTCCATTTATATAAAGTTCAAAACCATGAAAAACTAATCTATAGGGTTAGCAGGCAGGAGAATAGTTACCTTTAAGGAGATGAGAAGGAAAAGTGATTAGGAGGGAGTATGAGGATGGCTTTTAGGAATAATGTTCTATTTGTAATATGCTATGTTTAATCTGAGTTTTGGTTAAAGGGTATGTTCACTTCTCGATATATCATTGCATTGTTATATATGTATGCTATAGTTTAAAAAATAAAATAAAAACACACTGTAAGGAAATGTGGTGAGTATAAAGGAATTACACAAATAACTTGAAAAAGAACAGATATAAAAATGATTTTAAAGATATAGAATACAAAGAAGAGTCAATATACTCATGACTTATGTTCCTAAAAAAAGGGAGCGTATCAAATGAAACTGAAAAGATTTTCAAAGTCCCAATAGATAAAAATTTCCTAAAATAAAATCTTATACATGAAAAGGACACACCCTATCCTAGGAAATTCTGATTCATGTGCTGGTGAAGTCATTAGACTTCAAAGAAAACTTCAAGGATAAAGCATCAAGCAGGCATTAAGACAAAAAAAGGATTGAGGAAAACAATCAGAATTAGACTCCAGATTTCTACAAATTAAATGACAGTAGAGAATGAAGCAAATTTCTAAATAACTCTGGTTACTAAACAGAACATAAATATATGAGTTACAATAATAATGCAACTAACACAAAACAGTGAGAAAGGTAGAAGTGTCAGTAAGCTGATGTCTATGTCATCACAGCAGGACCAAGTACAGAATGGGACTGAAGCTCAACTGCAGTTTAGAAAACATAATGAATCCAACCTCAATTTCTAAACTCAACTTATTTAAGTTTAAAATATTCAGATGGGAGAAGCCGGGATGGCTCAGTGGGTTGAGCGCACACTTTGCACCCTCGGGGACCAAGAATCGAATCCCAGCCCCAGCCCGTGCAGACCCATATGCTGAACCGGGGAGTGCCCCCAGTTCAGTTCTCACTGGGGTGAGACCCCGGCCCAGTTCCTGCCCTGTGCAGCCCCACACCTACCTGTGGAATAAAACTATGTGGAAAAACCAATGATGTGCAATTATAGAGACTGTTCTGGACCCTCCCTCTTCTCTCTGTCTTTGTCTCTGTATCTCTCTCTCTCTCTGTCAAAACAATACAAATAAATCTTTAAAGTATTCAGATGAGATGTATTTGGGGCATAGTGCCATGTCGGCTGTTTGTTTCTTTGTTTGTATGTCTGGAAGGATGTCTGGAATACTAGTTACTGACTGTTCAGTTAATGAGGATGTTTCTGGGAAGAATTTATTTATTTGGGATTGTTTTAAATGCACTTCCCTTTTTTAATATTGCTTCAGCTTTTTATAATAAAAATCATCACTCGAAAAATGAGTGAATGAATTAATCACCTATGAAAGACAGTCAAAAGCATTTCATTTTATTTTTTCCTGCCAAGTTGTAAGAACGAATTAAATCTACCCATTGCTTCCTTGATGGAATCAATACATATTCACAGAAATGGATATGGTTTGTTTCATCAAAGATATACCTAGTTATTACAAAATTATTAATATAAAATAACTCTGCTATACACTGAATGTTTGTGCCTCCACAGAATTTCGATGTTGAAACAGAATGTCCAGTGCGACAGTATAAGGAGGAGTCTCTGAGAGGTGACTAGGTCACAAGGGTAGAGACCTTATGAATGGGATTAACGCCCTTACAAGGGAGACTCCAGAGAGCTCCCTCACCCTTTCTGCTACATGAGGACACAGTGAGAAACTGGCTAGCTATGAACCAGGACGTGGGCCCTCAACAGACACTGAATCTGCTGGCACCTTGATCTTGGATTTCCCAGCCTCCAGAATGTGAGAAATAAACCCCTGTTGTTATAAGTCACCTACTAATATGGCATTCTGGTATAGTAGCCTAAACAGATAAAGACAAATTTTCATTCAAGTTCATAGATCCCACAAGACTATAGATCACTACCAATCAGGAATAAATTCAACCATAACTTATATGACAGACTAAGAATTCAATCTAGATTTCATAAATAATATTAATATAACTACCACTCATTTTTTAAATTTTAAAATGGAAGTACCTAAATCATATTTAAAAAGCAGGAAGTGCTTACTAATTGAGAATTTACTTGATAATCACTCATGACACGCAATGGTACAGCTAAATGAGTCACACTAGCCAACATGAAAATAAAACTATTTGGATTCATGTTCCCATTATAGTAAGACTGACAATATCTAGCTTCTGTATCTTCTTTATCATTTTCACAACCTGGAGGAAAATAAGAAAGAAGTCCTTCAAAGTAAAAAAACAAAAATTAGAAATATGGAGAAAAGGAAAGAAATTTTTCAAAGAAAACCAAAAAAAATCTCAATTTTACAGAAGTTTGAATGAGGAAGGTTGCCATCAAATTTAATTTAATATATAAGAAACAGAGAGAGAGTGTCCAGTGTAGAGGGCTGGGGGCATTCACCAAGGAATGGTAAAATTCATAGTATTATTCCCAAGCAACAATGAAGCAAAAACATAACTCATTACCTGCTGAGCTGTAGCATCCTGTTGGACATAAGTTACCTGGCCTGGGTCTGTAAACAGAGTCTAGGCACAAAATAAATAAATAAATAAATAAAACACAATAACAACAACATGGTTATCAATAGATCTTTAGGCAACTCGCCCACACAGAAACCATTATCCTACTGCTAAGCATCAATTCGTGGGAGAGTCAACTCCCATAAAGCTAGTAATAATCCTTCATTAATAAAGAAGATAAAGATAGTAATCTTACATTTAGCTAAAAACCTTTCATTCAGATGGCTCCAAAGAGACTGTAGCTTCTACAGTCTCTGTAGCTAACCATCTCTATTGGCTAACATACTTCGTGATTTTCCTCTTCAACAAAGCCTGAGGTTGAATGTCATAGCTAATTAAAAAGCCATGTCATGAGGGTTCATACATTCACACAAACACTGTATAGCTCAGGAGTAGGCTTGCAATTGAATGAAAATGTATAGAGATATATAGACATACAGAAGAGTATTATATACATAAGCATTACAACTCTCTGAAGTATAAAATGCACACTAATTATCAGAAGAGAAGTGGAAGGAAAACACATTGTATTTAATATTACATAGATTCTTTTCTGGAAAAAGCAAGTAAAATCCTAATTTTTTAGAACAGCTCTCATTATAAACACATAATAATTTGAGTCATGATGTAGCAAAGCTAACTAGAGAAGAAAAATCTTCAAAATTTATTTTAGCCAGGGCATCACAGAAAATTTCCAATCCAGAAAAACATTCTTTCTCCAAAAGCTGGAGTGTCCAACCTTTTAACTTCCTTGAGCCACAATGGAAGAAGAAGAGTTGTCTTGGGCCAAACATAAAATACACTAACACTAACGATAGCTGATGAGCTAAAATAAATAAATCTCATGTTTTAAAGAAAGTCTACAAATTTGTGTTGGGCCGCATGCAGCCCACAGGCCACAATGCATGTTGGACAAGCTTGCCCTACAGCTTTTAAAAGACTTTAATTTGTCCACGACTTCAGCCAACCTGTGGGAATAGAACTGTGGATAAGGTTTGATTGCAGAGGCATGTAAAAGAGAATTTCAGCCAGTGTCAGATTCTTATCATTGAGAAATTTAGTAACAGTAATAAACTAAAAGCTGGACACAGAACATTCTCCACATAAATTATGTGATCTAATTTAAATATAGTTAGGGGACTAAAACTAAGCAGAGGCATTCCAAAACTATCATCTCTTTGGCAATTTCATCTTCATATCAATTTGAAAGGTATTAATTAGGTAGGCCCCATTTCTTCTTGGAAGTGATTTGAGCCTCTGAAATATTGCATGAAGGCAAAATTTTATTACCAGGATCCTATTATAAAAGAGTGGAACTTATTTTTTTAATATGTTTAAATGTGCTTAGTATAGTGTAAGGTGCTAACAAGAGAAACTAACTTTTATATATTGGGGAATATTTGTATCATGCACTTGGAAACTAATAGCCCAAGTCACTGGCAAAAAAATAAAAATACCTACTGATTTGTACAGTTTTATCTTTGTTCTAATTACAGTCCTACAAATCAGCAAGGTATTAATAAATAGCAGTTAATAAGCTGGAAGGACCCATTGTTTACACATTTAATGACGATAATCTACCTATTTTCACCGATGCATCCTTGATTAAGCTATGCAGAACTAAATGCCACTTTATGGCCTGGTTTTTGATACTAAGGCAAAGTAACAAGTTGAAAATCTAGTCCATGATTACTGAGGAGAAGAACTGATAGAAAGCTAATGTTCTAAGTCCTCATTACCTTTAATTTAAATTTAAAAATCATATCTTCCTCTGCCAAGCTGGTCGGTCATAAGCTCCTTAAGAACATAAATCTTATTTGAATATTTCCTGCATCACCAGCCTTTTGCAGTGACTGGCAAAGACTCAACATAAGTAATTAGTGAATTAACTGATTAATAAACAAACGATACACAATAACCCTTCACATGCCTGGGCGGCTTCCACAGGATGGATGTACACCAGCGTATGCTCCGGACCATCCACTGAAGTGTAGGAGGCACCATCTGCCGTGTACACAACCTGCTGGGGTGGACGAACCTGGTCGTCAGTGTAGACAATCTGGGCCACAGTTTCAGCGTCTGGAACAAAGTGCACCTAGGGCAAAAGTGGCAAGTATGTAGCAACTACCCCCCACAGAACAAAAACAATCTCACAAAGACACATAGCTGACTAAGGCAGTACACACCTGCATTTCTAAAATGTCTCCAAAGAAGAATGGAGATTGATACATCCTGGTCTATGCTGGGTTAGTGACTCAGAGACAGGATCCAAGGACCTTGTCACTCACTGATTTACTGCTTACTATCAGGCAACTGATTTAAATTCTCTTTTGCCCTCATATGTCCAGTGCAAGGATCGCTTTGTGGGAGTAATGAGGGGGTTAACTTCATCCTGGAAGGGTGACCAAAGATTCCAGGTTGACAACATTAGCAAAAACAAAATACAAATGACTCTGTAATGTGAAAAAAATATGTCAAGACCCGACCCAACTGCTTTCAACACATCATAAAATTTCTACTTTGCAACTACTAGTGCCTGTCAGAAGGTCATTATATTTCTGACAAATTCTTTCACACTCCACAGCTATATTGGAAGCATATTGGTAAATGTTTCCTGCATCAATGACTGTAACAGAATTCTTTGCCAGCTAAGTAAAGGTACAGAAAATTCTAATGAAGCACTTTTCAGGGGTTCTGGACAAATATTTCAGTTGTCACCACAGTAAACAATTTTTTATTTACCAAAAACTGAAGTAGAAACTGAATTTCCTAAAATGCTTTCTGAGTAATCAGCTTTGGAGCTTTGAATGCTTGAAGGCCCAAGTTTGGCACGCAGCCTGATGCCTGATATTGAAGGTATGGAGCAGATGGCCAAAGCATGCATTTGGGAGAGAAATAATTTATGGGCTGATATTGAAGGTAGGCACTCGTATGTTGGAATCCTTACTCTTATATTGTCTTGGCTCTGGACCTAATTTTATTATCTCTCTTTCCTCCAGTGGAGAATAGTAGATCCCCCAGATGATAAAACCTAATTTAATCCCCAGAAAGAAGCCGAGACCAAATGTAATCAAGCACCACAAAAATAAACAAATTTCTACTTCTATACTAAGTCCAGCTGCTACATAAATTGATTTACCCATGAAGATATACTACATATATTGGAAGAATTAGGCTTATAACAAGTGTGCAGTTTTAAGTGCTATAAGGTAACTTTGTGACTTTAGATTTATTCATTAACATAAAAACCTTGAACTGGTTTCAGTGTTTAAAAAAGACAAAAACACATTTCCTCAAAACAAGAGTTACCCAAGATTTTCAACTTAGCCTTCATCGTTCATTCACTCTTCTGCTAACTCAGAATTCCTAGCTGGAGAAAGAACAGTTAGAAAGTTGGGGTACAATGAGCTCTGCTGTCTGGTTACCCATAAATGGAACTCTGATCACACAGAGTGCTATAACCGCATTTTCTTTTACTCTGTTCTTTAATGGACTACATTTGTATTTATAAAAAAAAATGCCTCAAAATATATAGCAGCATGTAAGTAGCCTCCAAAATGGTTTCCATGAAAACAAAACAGCATTCTCAATGAGTCTGCCTGAGGCATCTCTGGAACTTTTTGAAAAAAAATATTCAAACTTAAATCATACCAGATGACCAATTTTATTTATTGTACGATTATATTGATTAAATTAAATAAAATGTATATATTTAAATGTTTCCATGTTATCCTTATTTTGATAATAGCATTGTATGTAATTGAATTAAACATGAAATAACAATTACATATTTATTATAATGCTTAAAAATTAAATTTTAAATACTTTGGTCACATATAAAACATGCCTCCATATGACTGCTGACTCTTCTCAAAATTCAAGCCCATACCAATAATGCAGAAGTCTGCCTTTGCTAAGAACAGTCAAAAGAATGCATAGCCAATTGTGACAGCAATTGGAAAGGCAGAGATCACCAATTACAGCACCATCTGAATAAGTGACTGACCTCCACAGCTGCTGACTCAATGCGACAACTTTCGGTGAGAGGTTTCCATTCCCAATTTGAAAAGAAAAGAAAAGCCACTCACTTTATAGACATACTTGTATTTCATTACTTGCAAAGAATCAAAACCCTATACTGAATATCAAAGATGCACACTTTCAGCACCAATAACAAAATAAAGTGGGGGAGTGAATCGGAGGATGGCGATGAGTGGGGGGAAGGCAAAGAAGCCCTCCCACCTCCTCATTACCATATAGAAGCTGCCAGCTAGCTGTCAGCACACTGGACCCAACTAAACACCCACGATCTGTCCCAAGCGGAGAGCCCTCTCTTCACCTGAGCAGCATTCTCTTCGTGTTCTGCAGACGTAGGCCACACATGTGCGCTTTCATCTTTGGAATCCATCCTTTCCCTACTGGACAGTTCCAGGCCAGGGTACCTACAGAAGCACCGGGTGGAGGACAGTCATCTGTCTACCACATGAGTGTTCATGAAGGACAAGAAGACATCCCTATGATGTGCCTGAAAAAAGACAAAAGGAGCCAAGGCTTTAAACAGATGAATGAATGCATTTTAGTGAATTACAGTTTCAACCACAAAGAGAGAAAAGAAGAAAAATTTTGTATAAGATTAATACACCTGGGCAAAAAGGTAAAAGTGGTGAAATTATCCTTAATAATAATACAACATATTGCTTGCTGGCTATGTTCTAGGCATAATGAGGCATGTGTAACCCACTGCAAAAGTACTGATGATAATCCCCTTAGTCCTCCTAATGAAGAGTCGGAGGTTCCCAGACGCTAAATGCAGGCGATGGGGTCACACCCAAGTCTGATGGTTGCACAGCCCCACTGGTCCCGCTCTTGCACACTTGCTTAGCCATTGACTTCCTATACCACCTAGTCAAAAGGAACAGAATAAAAACGTCACAGAACGAGGAAAAAAATGGCCATGGAGGAAGCCGAGCTTTCTGGGCCACAATTTGGTGAATATTAATAGAAATTTTGCTTTCCATTTGATCAGTACAGGCATGATTAGTGAACACAAAACACAAAAGCCTTACCAAATATCAACATGCACTGTATCGACCTCTTGAAACCTTATTCTTTCCCAAAAATAGGCATTTTAAGGATATCAATCTTTCCTTTTGATAATGATAAAATGTTGGCATTTTAAAAGTCTCATGAGATTTGCTGTTTAATAGGGCAGCCGAGCAGCTGTGACTAATACACTTCCTCCCGCCATCCCATTAATGTAGCATATGAGATAGGAAACGTAAAACTGCTCAGAACACCATTCAATTAAAGGTTAGAATGACCACTGGCCAAGATCCAGCCAGAATTGTCCCCATTATGAATGGTAAAGGGGACCAAAGTTGTGCCTTTGGCGATATTGATTTTAAGCTGATAATTAAACAAAAGACTCAAAAAGAATCTTCAACCCTCCCTCTTCCTGCCCAAGAGATTCAGATGGAAAGATGTACTCCAGGAAGGAAATCTTAGCCTAAATTGAGTTGAGTATGGTAAATAGGTAGGCTTCAGGTAGGGGCCGCTTAGCTAGGTACATATACCCCTCCCGCCCCCCAACCCCCTCCCAACCCCCTCCCATTGTTTCTGAGGTGCCCAGCCAGAATTTACCCACCTTGTGTGTTGCCCTCTTCCTCAACTACCTGTAAATCACACATTCTCACTTCTGAAGTCTAAGACCCCTGACCCCTCCTTTTCTCCTTTGTCCGAAATGTCATATACAATATAGCCATATATACTCATTGTCTTTGGAATTTTCATGCTTATGTGAATTTCCCATTAGCAAGTACTAAAATTTGATTTTCTCCTATTAATTGGTCTCTGTTCATTTGTTTAGTAGCTTAGGTAGAAGAACTTAAAAGGTAGGAGGAAAAGGTATTATTTTTTTAGCCCCTACAATGAAAATAAACTGAGAAGCACATTCTAAGACACATGCTCCAATGTCTGAACCAGACTAAGGCCCAAAGGAGAAAGACAGAATAGTAGTGGAACACTCAGTGTCTGGGCCTAACTCCAGATACAGGAACTGACATGTGCAAACCACGTGGGAACCATGGAGGAAACTATTCTTGCTTCAGCTCAACACTACCATCCTCACCCCCACCCCAGTACCTCCCACCACACACACACATAACAGCACAGTATTGATTCTATACAAAGTAGCACCTCTTTTAAACCTTGTTTATTCCACGTAATACCTACCTTTTACATTGTTCCATATCCATACAGCATTTCCTCATTCTTTATTATAGCTGCATCATTTCATTGTACAACTACAGTATATTACAGTTTATTTAATCCACCTCAGGCTGACAAATATTTATGTTATTTCTAATCTTTTACTATCATACGCAATGCAGTGATAAATAATTTTGGACATACATTGTTTTACACGTGTTAGTGTCTTGAATTCTTTTGCAGTCTTTCAGAGAAGATACTGAATCAGTTAAAGTTGTTATACAACCATTAAATAATTATTAGTTTTGAACTCCAACACCGGCACCCATATCCCTGCACCTGGTGCATGAGGGCACTAGGGGTACACAGGAAAAATTACTCTGTGGGGAAGCAGCAGTTAGTACAAGAGGAATAGTGGTTAATAGCTTGGGCTCTGACTTGGATTTGGGTAGCAATTCTGAGACTTAACTGACCTTGGCAAAACACAAAAGTTCCCTAAATTTCTCTCCCTTTTCTGTAAAATCATAAGATTATAAGATTTTTCAGAGAATGGCATGAAATAATGCATGTGGAATGCTTAGCACAATGCCTGCTACATAAATGAACACATATGAGCTTTTAAAAACAGTTTTCAATCATATTGCATTTTTCTGTCTAATTATCGGCCTCCTTATCTCAATTCTAAGTTCTTTCAGGTCAAGGAATGTATTTGTTCATGAGAGTCACTTGCGATCTGGCATGTGGAAGGTACTCCATAATTTGTATGGAGTGGTGTAAAGATATCGCCTTGTGCAGTGGGGAAAGAGAAGAGGACACCAGATCCCAGCCAGGGTGTTCAGGATGATTTCTCAGAGAAGATGAAACTTGAACGATAAATGGG
This sequence comes from Craseonycteris thonglongyai, assembly GCA_004027555.1. Taxonomy (NCBI): domain Eukaryota; kingdom Metazoa; phylum Chordata; class Mammalia; order Chiroptera; family Craseonycteridae; genus Craseonycteris; species Craseonycteris thonglongyai. Next base: position 11,899 of record PVKE010032847.1, read on the forward strand.
AACAAGTAAGCAGAAATGGGGAGGGATGACTGAATTAGCTTTGTTCTAATTTTACCGAAGGAAGTAAGTAGATATTACATGATATAAAATACCAGTAAACTACATAAGGCAAGGATGAGAGGGGCAAGGGAGGAATAACTACTTAGCAGATGTGGAACAAAATAACAGAACAGTTCATTTACACATAGGAAAGTTTGTCAGTAAGATTTAGCAATAAGGATGTGAAATGCTGCCCACAATGGTCGTTCCCAGTCATTTTAGAATACTGTTAGTACATAAAGAAGCTCAAGACAATAACAACCCTTTCATTCAAAAAAATGTCTGGAATCTAAAACAGAGATACAGAATACGCAGTTAGAATTTCTTGTTCTCTAAGATATAGTTATAAGGTCTACTGAACTTCAATATCTACTGAACTATTTAAAACACCAATGACATTCTGTAATTATTTATTGTTTTATAAACTGTTCAGAAAAACTGAATTCTAAGCAAGACTTCACTACTAAGTTACTTTAAATCCTCTAGTATTGGTGTCCTTTAGCATCTTCTGTAAAAGGAGAACACAAAACAGTTTCTAAAGTCTATTGTAGCCTTAAGCTTACACAGTAAAGTAGAAAATCCACAGTGTGAATTGAACATTCTGGCTTCTAGACTGGCTCGACAGCTCACTAGTTATATAACCTTGGCCAAATCACTTAAATTCTTGATATCACCATATGTAAAATAGATATTAACTACCTCCTAATAATTGGGAGGGTTACATTAAATATGTAACAGTGCTAGGGGCAAGATCTAGCACATAGCAGTGTTCAGATATATCAATTTTCATATTTTACAGATGAGCTTATAAGAGCTTCAAAATTTTCAAAACATTTCGTGGTTTTTAAAGTCTAACAATTTATCCAATAACAAATGCCCTGTGCATGAACCTCCGTTATAGTAAAGCGTGTCCTATTTACTTTCCTGTTTTAATGGCACAATTTACAGAGCTGTGTTGTTGATTACAGGAGATGGGGAGGAAGCAGCAGTCAGGAGCGACTTCAGCGCTGTCCACCAGGCAGGTGCTGACGGGCTTTCTTAGCTAGGGACAGATTCCTCACTTTTGCCTCCTCTACAGACCTGGAAGACCTGGAGAACCATACTGTACTTTGTCTAGAAAATGGTCACCCATCTTCCCTCCTTTTACCCATTGTCCGAAATGTTACAGATTTCATTTCCAGTAGGAGAAGAACGTGCTTTTTTTTTTTTTTTTTAAGATTTATTTTTATTGTTTTTTGACAGAGACAGAGAGAAAGAGAAGGGGAAGGCCCAGAGCAGTCTCCATAGTTGACAGCATTAGTTTTCCATATAGTTTCACTCCACAGGCAGGCGCAGGGCTGTGCAGAGCAGGAACTGGGCTGGGAGCCTCCCGCATAGGTCCCAGAAAGAACTGAACTGGGGGCACACCCCAGTTCAGCATATGGGTCCACACTGGGCCAGGATTTGATCCTCGGACTCTGGGGTTACAAAGCAAGCACTCAACCCACTGAGCCATCCCAGCTTCCCCAAGAAGGACATGCTTGCACTTCTATCCTCTCTAATGACTATATTCAACAGATACTTATTAAGTACTTACTATGTGTCAGGTACTCTTCTAGGTCCTTCAGAAACATCAATGTATCAAAAAAAATTAATACTTGCCTTCTTGAAGCTTCTAGTATAGTTATTTTTTTCCTTGAATAATGTTTTATAGTTGAAAGTATGAGCTTAGAATCAGACAAATATGGATTCTAGGCTCCTAAATATACTGTGTGCTTAGTGGGTATGATATTAGTAAGCCACAAAATGATCCCTAGTCTCATTTCAAAATCTAAATTATATGCCCAGCATTGTATTGTGGTTGTAAGAATTAACAATCTGGGGGCAGCCAGGATGGCTAAGTAGGTTGAGCGCTCACTTTGCAGCCTTGGGGTCTGAGGGTCAAATCCTGGCCCCGGCCTGTGAGGACCCATATGCTGAACTGGGGTGTGCCCCCAGCTTGGTTCTCACAGAAGCGTGCTTCCCATGTGGGAGACACCCAGCTCAAGGGGGCATCCCTCCCATTCAGGAGGTCCTAGGCCCGGTTCCTGCCCTACACAGCCCCATGCCCACCTGTGGAATGAAACTATATCAACAACTAATGATGTACAACTATCGAGACTGCTCTGCGCCCTCCCCACTCTCTCTGTCAAAAACAACTTTTAAAAAAGAATGAACAATCTGTATTTCTTCGAGTCTACAATGCACTTTTTCACATTTCTGAACTACAGATCTACTCTACAGCAGTGGTGTCCTGCAGTTGCTGTCATCCAAGTGGCAGTCAGGATGTGGCCACCACTGCCTGCTCCTGTGTGACCTTGCTCACAGCCCTTCATTAGTTCTGTCCTCGCTTCACTGAGTCACATGTGCTGTCAGCACTGAACACCCTGAGTCTAACTGCCACTTTAAATGTCTTCAGAAAAATTACACTATAATTTGGCATTAAAACTGAAAGGCATGGAAATAGCAGCTGGGCAGAAATTTGATTAGTGAAGCAAATATTCATCGTTGAAAAAATGACCTTAGGGAAGCTGGGATGGCTCAGCAGGTTAAGCACTCACTTTGCAGCCCCAGGGTCTGAGGATCAAGTCCCAGTCCCAGCCCATGTGAACCCGTATGCTGAACTGGGGTGGTTCGGTTCTCGCCAGGGCAAGTTTCCCATGTGGGAGGCCCCCGGTTCGGCCCCCAGCTCACCGAAGTATGCCTCCCATGCAGCCCAGTTCCTGCCCTGCAGTCCCTGCCCACCTGTGTGGAATGAATCCATGTTGAAAACTGATGACGGACAACTATGGAGACTGCTCTGGGCTCTGCCCCTTCTCTCTCTCTCTCTCTCTGTCTCTCTGTCTCTCTGTCTCTCTGTCTCTCTCTCTCTCTGTGTGTGTGTCAAAAAGAAGAAAAGAAAAAATGACCCTAACAGCCAAACCTATGGGACCTGGGTATAAAAGATCATGATGTGGATGCTGCTGCATTATGTGCTGTTATTACTGGGATTTATGGAAAGCCTGACCTGCCACCTGCCACCTGCCAAGTAAGAAAACAGCAGGCTCAAAACTCCCAGAATGGGGTACTGGCTGGTGACAGCAGTGTGCCCTTTTCTAAGAAACACTGAGTCACCAATACTCTTGACAGCACTGAGACATCAATGACTCTGAATCAAAAGTGATTCTAAAGAGTCAGACTCTGAAAGTGACAAAATTTTAGGAATCCCTTCATCAATTTATTTCACTTATATTTTCCCTTCCATGTATGTGCAAGAGTGATATTTTAAAAATCTCTTGTCTAAATAATAAATCTAAAAGAGCTCTTTCAATAAGTATACAATAAAAATTCTAAGTGGCAAAAAACACTTGTATCAGAGTTTAATTGGCAATGTTTTTTTCTTTTCTTTTGTAATGATACATAAAGCAATTGTGTATCTTACTAGCAACATCTTTGATTCAGTAGTAAAACATGGTAACATTTGGGATTACATAGCATGATAACCAACATTCAAGAAATGGCAGTGGCTTTTTCATGCTCTGGGAACATCAATCATAGAAAGGTGAGCCAAAGCCCTACGTCCATACAACTCCCAATCCAGTAGGAGAGCTGGACAGTGTACTTCCCAGCTCACCCCGGGGTGATGCTGACAGGGATGCAGAGTAAGGAGAAGAAAGAAGGAAAGACAAACGCCAGCATTTCAAGCCAGCTGACTAATAGGGCTGAGTCCTGAACCAGACAATGGCGAGTCCTGGTGGCCTCGCCTCCACAGCCATCTGCGCTCTCCCATCCTGCAGCTGAGCCCAGAGCCACACCCCTCATCCGCCACTAGCCTGGTTCCCACCATCACTGGGCCTTCTGTGATGCATGAAGCCACTACTCCGAAGCCACTCAGAACTTGGAGTCAAGGAGCTCCCAGGCATCACTTCATCAAGAGTCTGACCTTATTTCCTTGATACAAAAACGAGATATTGGGATGACCAAAAAGGGATGGAATTATGTAATATTCCATGTTCATGAAAAAGTAAGATGCTAGCTAATAAAGGTTTTATCACATGAACATATTGAGCTAAAAATTATTCTTGTGACAGCACTCACACAAAAATTTAGGTAGACATAGAGGGGCTTGTATTTCACCACAATCGTACTGTGAATATCTCTCCGATGCATTAACCTTACGCAGCAAGTTTCAGTCTTTCAATCCCTTATCATAAAACACCTCAAACTCCACGACACAATTTTGTTTTACAACTAACATAGTCCTCATTGCCTCAACATTTAATCTAGACTTCTTCTTTGATCACATACTGTTCATAACAAGAAAATATTCTTTCAACAGGTGCTATACTTCCTGAAAGACAAAGACTAAACCCTATAATATTATAAAAGTCTTGAAAGTTTAGGATTTTTTTTTTCATTTCAGAAAAATCTTTACCCATCTATCAGATACAGAAATGTTTTCTTCATTCCATGTATCAACAGCCTCACAATTGTAGATTTTATGAGGGTCTACTGATCGAATACGTGAGATTCTTGTTTCTGTGTGTGATGAGTTCCTTGTTCAGGCTGTCCTGCGTTTCTTTCCATGCAGGTGCCGTCCTTAGTAGCACCCACTTGAGCCTCTCAGTGGTGCCCACACTGTACTTCCACTTGTGGGTATGTTCTAAGCTGGCTTCATAGAAACTTGCAACTACTTCAAAACACTCAGCCTCATTAATTTCTCCTGAATCTATTCACATTTTCAGTTTGGGGCGGGGGTGGGTGTTTGTTTGTTTGTTTGTTTTGTTTTGTGTTTTGACATCAGTAGTTAGAAACACTTTACTTTTTCTGGACTCTAAATTGTTTACATGATTTCCAATGTTTATGGCTACTTCTGTAACTAAAATATTATCTTTTCCAATTAAACTAATGTAAGTTTGGAATATAGATACTTGAAAATTTCAAATAGGGATTTTCAAACCATTTTCACAACATAATGGCAGTTCTCTTGAGAAAGTAAACAAGAATTAAGCCCATAAAACATGCTTAAAATTCTGTTAATTGATGGACCCAAGAAAAAAATCTTCTATTTCCATGCTCTAATAATGTAGCATAATTGTTTCTTGCAAAGTCACAAAAATCTTTCAGTTCTTCAACTCTAACCATGTATACTCACACATGGAAGTACATAATGTAAATGGATTAAATACTCCAATCAAAAGAGATACGGTGACTGAATGGATAAGAAAACAAGACTCATATATGCTGCCCACAAGAGACTCACTTCAGATGGAAAGACACACACAGACTGAAAGTAAAGGGATGGAAAAAAATATTTCATGAAAATGGAAATTAAAAAATAGACTTTAAAACAAAGGCTATAAGAAGAGACAAAGAAAGACCCAGTAACTCCATTTCTGGGTATCTGTCCAAAGAAACCCAAAATACTAATTTGAAAAACCTTATGCATCTGTATGTTTACTTCAGCACTAGTTACAATAGCCAAGATATGGCAGCGACCAAAGTATACACCAATAGATGAATGAATAGGGGAAGCCGGGATGGCTCAGTGGGTTGAGCGCTTGACTTGCAGACCTAGGGTCCAAGGATCAAGTCCCAGCCCCGGCCCATGAGAACCCATATGCTCAAATGGGGTGAGCTTCTCATGTAGGAGAACCTTGGCCCAGTTCCCGCCCTTTGAGGCCCCTGCCCACCTGTGTGGAATGAAACCATGTCAAAAACTAATGACATACAACTATGGAGACTGCTCTGGGCCCTCCCTCTTCTCTCCCTGTCTCTCTCTATCTATCAAAACAATAAAATTAATCTTTTTTAAAAATTCACAAAATAACTCTTAAAAAAAAATCATAGTAACAGCAAAGGTTACTAGGGGCTGGGGAGAGTTACTGTTTAATGGGTTCAAAGTATCTGTTTTGGATGATGAAAAAGTTCTGAAAACGAACAGTGGTGATAGTTGTACAACATTGTGAATGCACTCAATGCTAATGAGTCATACACTTAAAAATGATTAAATGGTAAATCTTCTTTTATGCATATTTTACTACAATAAAAAATATTAAAATTGAAACACATTATAGATGACCCCAGTAGTAACCGCCAATCTGCCTGGCCACAGTGAAGCTGGGAATGCACTGGTTCATTTCCCATCACAATCCTGAATAAACCCCATGGCCACATAGCAGCCCCTACTCCTCACACTCACGGTGAGCCCTGACCTCCACTGGTCCTTCCTCTGCCCAGCCAAAAAACTGAACCTGTGCCCTTCCTGTTGTCACTGACAGCACTCCCAGCTCAGGTCAAATGAGCTGACCTCT
>PVKE010032848.1:0-18252 GCA_004027555.1 Craseonycteris thonglongyai
AAAAAAAAAAAAAAAAAAAAAAAAAAAAAAAAAAAAAAAAAAAAAAAATTTGTACACGAGAGCACAAACATTTGGGATGAGAGAAGTGTAAGACAGAAATGCACAAATATACACAGATAAACTGTGAAGTCAAAAGTTGAAAATTTTTCATTTTTTATAAAACAGTATCACATGGACATTTTTATAACTTGGTGTATATATATATATATATATATGAACTTCTCTTGTTAATTGGGTATTAGATATTTTCAAGTGTTTCTCTTAACAATTCTGTCTAATCACAAAATATTAAACATTAAAAGTGTAAATTTAGGGAGATGCTGGCATAGCTCAGTGGTTGAGCACTTGCCTTGCAATCACTAGGCAATCATTCCTGGCCCTGGCCCCAGCCCGGGCCCCAGACCCAGCCCATGCAAAACTCTATGCTGAACTGTAGCACAACTGGTAACCACTGGGATGGTGCAGTGGCAAATGTTCGAGCCTCCCATGCAGGAGGCCTCTGGTTCAGTTCCCACCCCATGTGGCTCTATATCCACCTATATGGAATGAAATCATGTCACAACTAATGTTGTACAACTATGGGGACTGCTCTGGGCTCTACCTCCACCCCATCTCTTCTCTCAGATAATAAAATTAATCTTTGGGGAGAAAAGTGAAAACCTAACCCACAAAAATAGGAAAAATATTTGTAATCCATGATATTAAAGAGTTTTTGCCACTCAACAACAGAAAGACAAATAATTCAATTTAAAAATGGGCAAAGGATCTTGAATAGACATTTCCCCAAAGAGGATATATAAGTCACCAATAAGCACATGAAATGATGATAATGAACATTATCAGTAATTACAGAAATGCAACCAAAACCACAGTGAGATACCAATTTATGTACAATGTCATGGCTATAATAAAAAAGACAGTCTGTAACACGTGTTAAAGAGGATGTGACAAAATTAGATCCATCATTATGGTTCAGCCTCTTGGAAAACAGTTTGACTGCTCCTCAAAATCTTAATCATAATATTACTATTGGGCCATAATTCCACTTCTAATTATACGCCCAAGAGAAATAAAAATATTTGCTCACACAAAACCTGTACAGGATACATAAAATAGAATTATTCATAATAGTTAAAAAGTAGAAACTACCAAAATTTCTATCAACTAGTAAATGGATAAAAAAAATGTGATATATCTGCACAATAGATTATTAGTCAACAATAAAAAGGAATAAAGGATTGATACATGCTACAGCACTGATAAACATTTTAAGTATCACACTAGAGGATGCCAGGATGGCTCAGCGGATTGAGTGCTCGACTTGCAGCCTCCAGGTCCGAGGATGAAGACTCGGCCTGTGTGAACCCGTATGCTGAGCTGGGGTGTGCCTCCCGTGCGGGAGGACCCCATCCCGGTTCCTGCCCTGCGTGGCCCCCCGTGCCCACCTGTGTGGAATGAAACTATGCAGAAAACTGATGACGTACACCTGTGGAGACTGTTCTGTACCCTCCCCCTTTCTCTCTCTCTCGCTCTCTAGACTGTTCTGTACCCTCCCCCTTCTCTCTCTCTCTCTGTCAAAAATAAATTTTTTTTTAATAAAATAAGTATCACACTAAGCAAATTAACCTCCTCACAAAAGACCACATAATTCATGATTCCATTTCTATGAAATGTCCAGGACAAATCTCTAAAGACAAAAATTAGGTTAATGATTTCCAGAGGCTGAGGGAAAAGGAGAAAAGGGATTTATGTAAGGTTTTTTTCAGGGTGATAAAAATGTTTCAAGATTATATAACTGTAATGGGTGCATGACTCTGAATATTCTAAAAAACACTCAAGATTATTTAAACTTTAATGAAGTTTATACACAAAAAGAGCATACTTTATATGTGAATTATGTCTCAATGAAATTGAAACCTGAATACAGTCAAATGTATAAAATTCACTTAGCCTTGCATGTGTTCTTATCAAGTCCACATCATACAAATTCCTCATGTCAGTACCATGTTATGATATCAAGCTAAATGTTCTCCTTGTTCAAGCATTCAATTCAATTTTGAGGATTTTACTTACTAGCAGGGTTTTTAGACTTGTAGGAATTCATTTCCATCTCTCTTAAAATGTCCATTTATTTTATAGCTACAGAATTGTTTTGGTAGACCAGTTGCTTGTTTATAAGGTCCTTTTCATCTATATATTAATCTTACAAGGTATCTATTTATAAAATATTTATCATTTTTAGTATATGTGCTGCCAAAGCGAGCACAAAATATTTATCATTTTTAAAGACTACAAAATGCATTCACTGTCACAAATTAAATTTCTCTCAGGAAATGTTTTTAGAGCACATAGATAATTTGAACTTGTGGAATTTATGTTGGGTTCCAAATAAATTACAGTTTTAGTGACAACTGAGAAAGTTCTATTTTACTTTACTGACCTTTTCTGTGAAATGTGTATGTTTTCTGAAGCATTCTAATTAAAAATATGTCTTTCTTTCTGCAGAGGTTGTTGTTACAAGCTACACACAATCTTGAACAACTCAGGTGCAGTCAGCTTACCCTTTTCTAGGCTCCTTATGGCCTTTTCCAAGATCATCAAAACAGTTTTGGAAAAACAGCAAATACATTTCTGTGTTAGTTTAATTCTTTTTCCCATTCTCATTTTCAATGTATTTCCAAATTACAAAAGGACATTCTTCTTCTACCTTACAAACACTTTCATGTCTGACCAACATTTTAACATATTTTCTATGGCCGGCAACAATGACAGCTGTCTTGTAGGCACATTGCTAATAGTCCTTCCATTCCCATACAGTCCAAAATTTCATTGAGAGCTTCAGCTCATTTTGAGGAAGCTGAAAAGTGATCAAAACTTTCTTTTTTTTTTTTTTTTTTTTTTTATTTATAGAGAGTAATTGTTTTATCTTCAGTGCATATTTATTTCTATTTTACTTTTGACATATAGAGAGAGAGACAGAGACAGAGACAGCCAGAGAACCGAACTGTGGGAACTCCCCAGTTCAGCATGTGGGTCCTGCCTGGGCCGGAGCCGGGATTCGATCCTCGGTCCTCGTGGCCTCAAAGCGAGCGCTCAACCCGCTGAGCCGTCCCGGGCTTTCCCCAAAACTTTCTTTATTGAAGTTTTATAGGCACAGGTAAGTAAACCACCTATCTTTTTACCATGTTATGTACAGGTAGTATACCATATTTAACAGGCAATCCTTTCATTTTATTTGGTATGGAGTTTATAGACTGAATGCAATTTGCCAAATTATACATTTGCACCATCTTTCAAATATGTACATAAGAGATGAAAATCTTGTTTGAATTTGGATAAGATATAATGTGTTTTGTTTTATGTTTTCTGTGGTTATTTAAAATCTGTATAGAAATAAGAAATAAAATTAAAATCTCCAGGGAACAGGTGGTGAGTCTGGTAAAGATGCCTTCATTGGAGGAGAGGGGCTGGTGTCTGCAATGAGAAATTAGCTGCATACAGGTGATTGGTGATTGAAAAAGGAGTATTGGGCACATAAGTAAATATGGAAATTGCATAACAGGTTTCTCACAATTGGTTAAGGGGGTTTACAAATATGAAAATGGAAAAAACTGAAATGTGGCCTAAGAATGCTGGGTTGGAATTGGAGTTACCAATGGGAACCAATAATTTCAAAAGTGTTTAAAAAGATTCGGGGAAAAATTAGACTAAAAAATTGTGTGCACGTGTGTGTGTGTGTGTGTGTGTGTGCGCGTGTGCGCACGCGCATGCACGCACCCTAGTTCTGTCCACTGAGAGAATTTGGAAGAAGCAAAACTCCAAGAGCAGCGGAGCCACCTCGTACCTGTCTCTTGCTTTCTAAAAACTTTCCTCATTAAAATGAACCACAGCTCCTTGAAGAAATGTTTAATTCCAAGTTGGAGACAAACATGTACAAGGTGATCTGGGCATATTTTGTGCCAAATAGCAAGAAAGTGCTCAAAGAATTCTGGGAGGATATTCAAAGGACAGAGAAAATAGCTTGAAGAGGAACAATTTGAGCATCAAAACAAGTCAAAGTAAAATATAGTATGGCCAATTCAACTACACAGAAAAACATGAGTCCATGATACAAACGTATTAATGATTTCATTATTTAATATTTAAGTATTAATAAATAACTAAAGATTTAATGAGGATAGGGATATTTGCATAGTGTCAAATACTTAATTGCAGAGGGAGTTTCTTTACGATGAGAAAGGCTGGGAGACAACACCTTAACCCATTTCCCATTTGCGGTGCTTGTGGCTGCAGCATTTACCCCGAGATAACTCACACATTATAGTCCTAACTATATCCTCAAAGTTTGCCATGAAATATCTTGCTTTTATTATTATTTTGGCATCACTCTAGTATACCAATAATTTTTGGAAACACTTGGCATTCTATTTATAGCATTCTGGTTGTAGTAGTGGTATTTCCATTTTCAGAATATAATAATTCTAATTGGTGAAAACGTCTAATCCTAGGAAACATAGTATTCCTACACATGAAAAAAAAATGTTAAATACTAATCATCATATGCATTTCTGTTACATCAGGGTTAAAGACAAGTTCCGTTTAGCGATAACTTCAGTTTTTGTTGTTGTTGCTGTTGTTAAAAATGCACATTTTAATTTAGTGGGGTTGAATGGGTCCTGAGAATTCTAATTTTTTTCCAAGAACAATTTTTATATTTTACTTTCACACTGAAAACCAGTCAGATTTGCTTCAGTCTCAAAGAGTGTGCTTATATAAAATTAAATGAACACAGCAGCAAGCTGCAGTTTTTTTTGTTTTGTTTTTTCTAAATGGGAAATTGGTTTATCAAGTGATCGAAGTAGAATATAACTAACAGGAAAATCCAAATTACACACTCTAATAGGATACAATAAGGAAAAAAAAAGCATAATTTCCGTAATATTCCTATATATAATCATGAGGAAACTTCAGACAACCCCAAATTAAGGGGAAATCTACAAAATAACTGTTCCACAAATCAAAAATGTCAAATTCATGAAAGCCAAGGCAAAACTGAGGAAATTTTCTAGACTGTAGGAGACTAAAGAGACACAACAGTCATCTGTATATACAGTTCAACAGTGTTGTCCAACCTTTTAGCTTCCCTGGGCCACAATGGAAGAACTGTCTTGGGCCACACATAAAATGCACTAACACTAACAATAGTTGATGAGCTAAAAAAGAATAGTTGCAAAAAAAATCTCACATGGGAAAGCTGGGATGGCTCAGCGGGTTAAGTGCTCGCTTTGAAGCCCCGGGGACCGAGGATCGAATCCCGGCCCCGGTCCACGTGGACCCACATGCTGAACTGGGGTGTGCCCCCAGTTCAGTTCTTGCTGGGACCTATGTGGAAGGTTCCCGGCCCAGTTTCTGCCCTGCGCAGCCCTGCGCCCACCTGTAGAGTGAAACTATATGGAAAACTAATGTCAACTATGGAGACTGCTCTGGGCCCTCCCCCTTCTCTCTGTCTCTCTCTGTCTCTGTTTCTCTCTGTCAAAAATCAATAAAATAAATCTTTAAAAAGTAAAAAAAATCTCACAGTGTATTAAGAACTTGTGTTGGGCCTCATTCAAAGCATCCTGGGGCATAGGTTGGACATGCCTGCAGTACAGAATTTTGTCCTAGATTTTTTTTTTTTTCTGTGAAGGACATTATTGAGACAGCTGGTGAAATTTGAACAGGGTCTGAGGATTAGTTTGTGGTAAATATTACTGATAATGCCCTAATTTTGATGCTTGCCTTATAGTTATATAGAAGAATGTTCTTGGCTGTAAGACATGCAGTTAAAAGTATTTGGAAACTATGGGGCATCATGTTAGCAACTTACTTGTATATGGTCCAGGGACAGGGGAAGGCGGATTATTTCACCTGCAACTTTTCTGCAAGTTTGTAATTTTTTTCAGCAACAACAAAAAGCATGTATTGTTTTCATCAGAAACAAAATAAATGTACGCTGACACTACAGATAAGGGCTGAAAAGAACCCCTTTGGACTGTATAACAATGATGCCATTGGTGACCTTGTTGAAAGCAGATTCAGCTGAATGGAGAGGCAACAGACACAGGTGAACTGAGGAATTACAGGGAGTTTGGAAAGTGGAGATAGTGAATGTAATCCTCCCCTTTGAGAAGTTTGTTGTTTGTGAAAATGAGAAGAGAGAAGAGAAGATGCAGCTTAAGGGAATCAAATTGTAGAGGAAGATTTTTTGGTATATGTGTCCATTTACTGAAAGAGAAACATAAACCAGTTCATATTTATGATGTAAAGGGAAGGCATAATGAAGACAATCCAGGGCTCAAGGTCTAACCATTCAGACAAATATGATGAACACTCAGCCTTTAGTTTGTTTGACTCTTCTGCATTGCCCAAACAATGTGCCAACACTCAATTCAGTATTTTCAGCAGGCGAGGTGTGGAGAATGTGCCCCTACGAAGAGATCTTGCTATAAAGCTATTCAAATAATATATCATTGGCAGAACATACACAAAACTACAAACAATGGCTATCTCCAGGACTGTGAGAAAATACTGAAGTTACATATGTTCTTTTATAATTTAATTATCCTTTATATTGAGGTAGAATTTACATAAAATTTAACATTTTAGAGTGAACAATTAAACATTTGACACACTTACGATGCTGTGTAACCGCCACTTCTGTTTAGTTCTAAAACATTTTCATCACCCCAAAATAAAACTCTGTACCCATTTAGAGTTAATCTCCATTGTTCCGTACCCCTCAGCCCCTGGCAACAACCAATCTACTTTCCTTTTTTAATAGTCGTTATGGATTTTTTGTTGTTTTTTTCTTTTTCAGTTATACTTGGCATGCAATATTACTTTATATTAGTTTCAGGTGTACAGCATAGTAGTTAGACATTTATATGATTTAAGGAGTGACTCCCCTGTCTAGGCTAGTACTCATCTGGAACTATACATAGTTATTACATATGACTATATTCCCTATGCTTTACTGTTTACATCCCTGTGACTAAGCATTTTTTTAGCAAAAAGAGAAAATCAAAGCAATACCAATTTTTGTTTAAAAATATTTTTGTATTTTTATGTTCAAGGCAAAACTGAGCAGAAAGTAGTTCCCATATACCCCTTGTTCCCACACACAGTCTCCCACACTATCAAACTCCTGCCTCAAAATGCTACACTTGTTACAAACAATGAGCCTACATTAATATCCATTATCACCCAAAGTCCATATTTTACATTGGCAAAGCAAAAACATTTTTAAACTAACTTTTACAAAGCAAGTTTTAAAACAGAAAGTATAAAATGAGCCTCATCTCATAAACAATTAGGAAAAGGTTGGAAAGAGTTAAATGAGATCCAATCTGAAAAATCAATCTGAGGTTTGAGATGAACAGTGGACTTCCCAGTAATTACACCAGCAGTCAAACTGACAATTATAATAGAACTCTGCATGGTAGGTAATGGATTGATGGTATAGAAGCAGTTTCCCCTGGTAAAACACCATTTTTAAAAGTATGTATTGGCCTAAGCATGAGCCACAAGCCACCTTTATTAGAAGCACCTGGTATCTGGTTAAAATTGCAACTTCTCAGACCTTGGCCCAGACCTGCTGAATCCTTTCTCTGGGGTTTGAGGCTCAAGAATCTGTTATTTTAAACTATTTATCTGGTCAATTCTGATGTTTCCTATAGTTTGAGAACTGCTAAATAGATCATGTCAAAGATTTCTTTAAATATCTTGCATACAGTGATCTTTAATTCCAATGTTAATTAGTTTTGCCACTCAACTTTAAGTATCCATTTCTATTTTGGCATATATGGTAGATAATCTAAACATTTAGCACTTATTTACTGAATGCTTACTCCTTGCCTAACAGGTTGGTTACTAGACAACAAGACAGGAAAGTGCCCTCCCTTTATGGGGTTTACATTCTCTTTTGGACACACATAAAATAAACAATAAATTATGTAATTCCAGTGAGTGAAGAGTGCCATGAAGAAAATAAAACAGGGAAATGAGATAGAAAATAATATTTATGGAGAGGCCAGTCAAGGATATCCAGAGCCACTCAGTTTAACAACTTCAAAGATCATCATTTACTCAGACTACACGATGCATGATGATCCCTGGAGTTGTGCCATGCTTTATCATTAGAGAAGGCCAAGCCATGAATGTGACTGTTCGGCTGAGACCTTGATGAAAAGAAAGAGCTCTGTGGGTGTGAAGATCTTTTCATAATATTAGACCAGGGAACAGTACATTCTGAAGTGGGAGTGAGCACAACTTGTTCCAGGAAAAGATAAAAACCACTGTCTGGTTAGAAAAGTGGGGAGAGTTGTAGGAGATAAGTTAGAAGAAAGCTATTGCAGTTTATGGGAAAGAACTCACGCCTGGCTGCCAATCTTACATTTCCATAATCTATATACTTTCTCAATATCTGAGATCACTGTGGCACATTTATTCTCTGCACAAACCTTCAACACTCTCTCACCTTAACAGTCTCAGCTGCTCTTTTGGCTTCTTGTTTCTTTGGAAAAGTAGACATTATCACAAAATAAACTGTCTATATGCTCCTACCACCAAACCTACCAACTTACAGTCAGCAACTGTACGCCCTACTTTCCCTCTTGTGACAAACCTTCCTAAAGCAACTCCTTCTCATTGGAATGGATTACATTGCAGGACTGTGATTGTGTGATTATCTGCCTTCTCCTCTGAGCCAGCAATATTCCTCTCTCTACTAGATGAATGAACATATGCATGAATGAACAAATAGATGAATTCATGAAAGATTTTAGATTGGGTTGGAGGTTAAAGAAGGAGGTATTTCTACGATTCTCAGATGTTTCACCCAATTATGGGTAGCAATATTAGCTGGAGTGGGAAACACATAATGGATTCTTTTTGGAGGAATAAGATGGGCCACTTTGATTTCTCAATATCTTTGTATACCCCATTAGGGATGTTAAGAATACAGCAAAATTTTTAGATAAGAGATTGAGCTAGAGAGGGAAATGCAGGAGTCATAGTTCAGTGAATGGCACTTGAAGATACAGATATAGATGAGGTAGCTGTCTAAGGAGAGAATACGGTGTGAAAGGAGGTCACCAAAAATGGGCACCAAGGAAATCTCAATATATGAACTTCAAGATTCTTCACTGAGTGAATGGCAGAGCCCAACCCTCCCACTTCATTAGAATTAACCCTCCTTTTGTAATGGCCTGCTTCCCTCTGCATACAACCCTGTAAGATATAAACCCTTAAGTACCTGGGCACTATCCTGTTCATCACTCTATCCTCTTTAGCCTACAGCATATGGATTTAACCTAAATGTCCATCAATAGGGTGCTGGTTGAATACATAGACATGACAGAGTACACAGACATGTCAGAACACCATGTAGCCATTTAAAAGAAAGGTATAATTCTATACATAGTGGTGTATAATTACATCTTAGATGTATTATTAGGCAAAGCAAGTGCAAAGGAAAAAGCAGTATATCTAGTGTTTCTTGTCTATTTCCTAATTCTATTGCTGTGAAAAATGTATTAATTAGGCAGAGCAGAATTAGTCTAGCTCTAGATGCCAGTCATATGAGTGAAACGCTCTGCCTATTCCATCAGTTGAGCTTCCAAATTGCTGTATGCCCAAACAAAAGCACATGGGATAGAAAAATTGCTGAGCTGAGCTCAGTCAACCCACAGAATCATGAAAGATAGTAATGTTAGGTGTTATTTAAGTCATATCAAATTTTTTTGTGGTTTGTTACATGAAAATAGGTAAACAGAAACACCTTAATGTTGACACCTTCAATACTCTGTTGAACAGTTCCAGCTGAGCTTCCTGCCAACAGCCAGCATCCATTGCCAGGAGATCCAACCCATTTAAGTCTTCATATGCTTAAAGCTCCAGCTGAGATTTAACTGCAACTTCATAAGAGGTGTCATGAGAAAAAAACCCAGTGGAGCCCAGTCAACCCAACAAAACTATAAGAGATGATGATGATAATGATGATGATAACAATAATAAAAAATCACTTATTCTTTTAAGCTACTAATTTGGGGCCTTGTTTCCTATGTACTAATACATAACTAAAATGATATAGAAAGTAAAACAACTTAGTGTGTAAACTTAAACAGTTTTTATTATGCATATACAGGAACACATGCATTGTAGATTTATAAATGTGTTTAGTGAATCACATGATGTACGGTATATTGATCTGATTTTCACTTAAAAATAAGTCTTGGCTATAGATTTTTTTTCTAATCCTAACCCTAACCCCTAACCTTAGCCCTAACTCTAACCCTAGGCTACAGATTTTTGCCACTGAAAAATACAGTTACCTGGGAAAGCTGGGATGGCTCAGCGGGTTAAGCGCTTGCTTTGAAATCCTGGGACTGAGGACTGAATCCCGGCCCCGGCCCATGCGGACCCACATGCTGAACTGGGGTGTGCCTCCAGTTCAGTTCTTGCTGGGACCTATGTGGGAGGTTCCCGGCCCAGTTCCTGCCCTGTGCAGTCCTGTGCCCACCTGTGGAGTGAAACTATATGGAAAACTAATGTCAACTATGGAGACTGCTCTGGGCCCTCCCCCTTCTGTCTGTCTCTCTCTGTCTCTGTTTCTCTCTGTCAAAAATCAATAAAATAAATCTTTTTTAAAAAAAAAGAAAAATACATTTACCTCATTCCCTGAAAAGTATGAAGACTAATCCATTTCAATTTTAAGTAACACATTATATGAATATAGCTGAGTTCGCCTCCTTTTCCATTCACCTCATCTTCTCCCCACATAAGAACATGTCTAAGTTGATGCATATTTTTCCACATATATAGAAAGAATTGTGCCAGAGTTATGGACTCTAGATTAGGTTGTTTTATAAGCCATGCCTTGCTTATTAGGGGACAAGGAAAAATGTTGAAGAATATATAGTAATAACTTCATCCCAGTTATCTGTGCTATGGAGATTTGAACTGAGAAGCAATCTTATCTAATAAAAAAATACTAAATTTAGAGTCATAAAACTTGCATTTCAGCCCCCTCTGCAATTATAGCTGGAAAATGAAGTTGATGTCTATGCAAAGTCAATTGATCACTAATAAAAGGAAACTTCACTCCCAAAGTCTGTGAGGTATATTTCAAATGATAGAGCTCTGAGTTTCAATATGCAAATTCTTTTTTCACTTTTGAGATTGGTAATTTCTGAATAACTATAGAGTCTGGCTTGTGGAGCAAGTGTGTTTGTTTAATGTGCTGCCTTCTTGTGTTTGGGAAGTGTTATTACAACATGATTTTTTTAAATGTTGCTAGGACTAATTCTCTTCTATAATGATGCACTTAGATAATTTTAGATCTTTTGTTATATGTAGTTATTTCTGTTCACTGTTCTTTTTTCCCAGTTATTTTTAAGAGACTTGAGGAAGGGAATACATTCTCTCAGGAGACACAGTGAGAGTGTGAAGTAAAAGGAAAAAGAAAAGTTTTCTGGTAACCATTTGAACTTTAGAAAAGTTCTTTCAAAGAGATAGAGTTTTCAAAATTGCATTATTTATACTTTTTTAGAAGCACTCAAACAGCACCCAAATAGTTACTACTCATGATGGTAACAACATTTTTGTTACCTTTTTTTTCCCCCAGCTTATAGGTCTGCACAGGCTGGGACCAGGATTGGATTCTCAGACCCCGAGGTTACAAGACAAGCACTTAACCTGCTGAGTCATCCTGGCATCCCCTTTTGACCTTTTGATGTTCATCCATCATTTTTTTTTTTTTTTTTAATCAAATAGTGTTCAGAGACTGGGTGAAACATCTTTATTTTATTTTTTTTTATATCTTTTTATATTTTATAGAGAGTAATTGTTTTATCTTCAGTGCATATTTATTTCTATTTTACTTTTGACAGATAGAGAGAGAGACAGAGACAGAGACAGCTAGAGAACCGAACTGTGGGAACTCCCCAGTTCAGCATGTGGGTTCTGCCTGGGCTGGAGCCGGGATTCGATCCTCGGTCCTCGTGGCCTCAAAGCGAGCGCTCAACCCGCTGAGCCGTCCCGGCTTTCCCCTATCCATCATTTTTTAAAGATCTATTTTATTATTTTTGACAGAGAGAAGGGGGAGGGCCCAGAGCAGTTTCCATATGTACATCATCAGTTTTCAACATGGTTTCATTCCACACAAGTGGGCAGGGGCTGCACAGGGCAGGAACTGAGCTGAGGGCCTCCCACATGGAAGGCAAGACCCCTCAAGCCAGGGGCTGAACCGGGAGGTGGGGTTTGGGGAAGTGAGAACCAAACTGGAGGCCTCCCGCATGGGAAGCACACCCCAGTTCAGCATATGGGTCCACACAGGCTGGGCCTGGGATTCAATCCTCAGTCCCTGGGGCTGCAAAGTGAGCACTTAACCCTCTGAGCCATCTGGCTTCCCCCATCCATCATTTTTAACCTTCATATAACTTTTCTTTTAAAGATTTTTTTATGGTTTTTGATAGAGACAGAGAGAAGGGGGAGGCCCAGAGCAGTCTCCATAGTTGTACATCATCAGTTTTCAACCTGGTTTCATTCCGCACAGGTGGGTGGGGGCCACACAAGGCAGGAATTGGGCTAGGAGTCTCCTACATGGGAGGCACACTCCCTCAAGCCAGGGGTCAAACTGGGGGGCGAGAGCCAAACTGGGGGCCTTCCACAGGAGAAGCACACACCAGTTCAGCATGAGTCCTCAGTCCCCGGGGCTACAAAGTGAGTGCTTAACCCCCTGAGCCATCTCGGCTTCCTCAAACCTTCACATAACTTTTAAACATATTTAGAAATATAAAATTTCAGAAAGCAACTAAAAAGAGTGTTTTTTTTAATTAAGTCAAATATAGCAAACATTATTTGTGACAAAGTACCAAACATTATAATTAAGAAAGTATTCTATTTAAAAATTCCTGAGAGAAAGCAAGCATAATATTGTATTAATCTTTTAAATGGACAATTTTTAAAATACCTATATGCTGCCATTACATTTTAGAGAATTAAAAAAGAAACATATGAAGAGTAGACATCGCCAAAAATGGCTGAGTAAGGAACTCAAAGATTCCATGCCAAAAACTATCAGAATCAACTTTTACAAAATTCTGGAATTTAATCGAAACCTTAAAACAACGAGGGGAAAACTTGTTGAAAATAGAAGCTCATGCACTGCTGTAAGAGAGTGCTATGGTGTTATAAGTTGATAGCCCACCATCCCCACCCAACATCCCAGATCAGCTGGTGAAGGCTGCTAGTACCAGAAGGAGAATTGTGGACCTTATTCTCAAAGAATTGTGGCTGGTTCTCCTCAAGGACCAGTGCCAAGGTTTTTCTTTGTTTAGTTGACTCCCAACCATCCCAGGAGTGGAGTAGCTTTTGCCACATCAGCCTGGGACAAAGAAGAACACTCAGGCAAACAATAACAGAATGAGAAGCATGGAAGGAAGAAGCTGGGAAAGAAGATACGTGGGGCAGGGAGGCCGGGATGGCTCAGTGGGTTGAGTGCTCACTTTGTAGTGCTGGGGACCAGGGATTGAATCCCGGCCCCGGCCTGTGCGGACCCATGTGCTGAACTGGGGAGTTCCCCCAGTTCAGTTCTCTCCCTGTGTCTCTCTGTCTCTGTCTCTGTCTGTCTCTCTCTCTCTCTGTCAAAAACAATAAAAAAATAAAATAAACTTAAAAAAATTCTTAAAAAAAAAAAGAAGATACGTGGGGGAATAAGGGTTTTTAAAAGTTCACTAATGTACAGTGGAATTGAGAATACCACACATACTCCCAGAATAGGATGCCTGTGCTGTAAAAGCCTGAGAAGACCCAAAAACTCTCACCTCTGGCTGACTTTCAGACTCTGTAGAAGTAGGAAGTGAAAAGTAATGCAGACTGAGAAAGACAAAGTGTGTCCCAAAATTCACGCAAAAAGTAATTTTGATAGAAAACACAGGTTTATAATTAAAAATTGTAAATTTTCATTGCTCAACAATGAAAATGCATTGTTCTTTCGTGTAGCCCTCCATTTTTAATAACCCTGAACTGTCAGCTGTCACACTGTCTTTTTTTTCGTTGGCAACACTTTACTGCACAAATGACGCAAAATTCAAATCTTGCATGAATTTTGGGACACCCTTTACCATGTGATCTCACTTACAAGTGGAATCTAAAGCACAGAATAAATGAACAGTCAAAACAGAAACAGATTCATAGATGCAGAGAACAAACTGATGGTTGCTAAATGGGGGATTGGGCTGAGAAAGGTGAAGAAATTAGGAAATACAAATTGGTAGTTCCAAAATAGCCATGGAGATGTGAAGGGCAGCATGGGGAATATAGTCAATAATATTGTAAAAGATGTGAATATTGTCACATGAGCACTAGATTTATTGTGGGGGGGGCGGGATCACTTCATAAATTATATAAATGCCTAACCAGTACTCTGTACACCTGAAACTAATATAAAATAATATTGAATGTCAATTATAATTTTAAAAATATATAGCCATGGGATGTCAAGTATAGCATAAGGAATATAATCAATGGTACTGTAATAGCTATGTGCTGTGTGAGAAGGGTAGTAGACTTGCTGTGGTTATCACTTTGTGAGATGTTTAAATGTCTAATTACTATAATGTGTTCTTTTGTACACCTGAAACTAGTAACAAAAAGAAACTAATGCAGAGTTGTAAATGGCCTGTCTAAGCATAGACTGACTTTCCCACCACATACCAATTTGCCAAAACTAAGAGAGTGTTTCTTCTTTTTCTCTTCTTTTTTACTAGCTCGTTATTTACAGTAATTATCAAAATACCAGCTGACCATTAAGCTAGCACAACACAGACTTCAATGGACACACATGATAAAGAATGCTGACTTCAAAAGAGTAATTTAGGAAAGTGACTAAACAAACAATCCACAACAATCAGCAACAACAAATCCTTGAGAAGAATATGATTCCCAGATGTGCCATAATATAATGTTTAAAATATTCAGTTTCAACAACAAAAAATTATGAGGCATGCAAAGAAAATATGGCTTATTCACAGGAAAAAAAGAAATTAATAAAAACTGTCTTTGGGGAAGCCGAGATGGCTCAGTGGGTTGAGCGCTCACTTTGCAGCCCCGAGGACCAAGGATCGAATCCCGGCCCCGGCCTGTGCGGAACCATATGCTGAGCTGGGAGCTCCCCCAGTTCAGTTCTCTCTCTGTCTCTGTCTCTGTATCTCTCTCTCTGTCAAAGATAAAAATAAATAAATAAAAATATATATTAAAAAAAAAACAACTGTCTTTGAGGAAGCCCAGACACTGGACTTACTAGGTAAAGACTTTAAATCAACTGTCTTTAATATGCTATAAGAGGGGAAGCCGGGATGGCTCAGTGGGTTGGGCGCTCGCTTTGCAGCGCCGGGGACCTAGGATCTAATCCCGGCCCCGGCCCGTGCAGAACCATATGTTGAACTGGGAGCTCCCCTAGTTCAGTTCTCTCTCTGTCTCTGTGTGTGTCTCTCTCTCCCTCTCTGTCAAAAATAAATAAATAAATAAAATATATTAGAAAAAGGTCTACTAATAAAAAAATATGCTATAAGAACTAAAGGAAATCATGGAAAAAGAACTAACATAAACCACGAGAATTATGTCTCACCATATAGAGACTATCAATAAACAGGAAGAAATTATAAAAAGGAACCAATACAAACTCTAGACTTGAAAAGTACAGTAGCTGAAATGAAAAATACATTAGAGAGGCTCAATAGATGTGAGCTGACAGAGAAAGAATCCAGGAATTTTAAGATAAGTCCATTGTCAACTGAAGTTATCCAGTCTGGGGAGCAGAAAGAGAAAGCAGAGAGAAAAGAGCAGAATTTATTTTCTTTTCTAATTTTTTTTTTGTTTAAAGATTTATTTTTGTTTTTGACAGAGAGAGACAGAGAGATACAGAGACAGAGAGAAGGGGGAGGGCCCAGAACAGTGTCCATAGTTGCACATCATTGTTTTTTGCACATAGTTTCATTCCACAGGTGGTTGCGGGGCTGCACAGGGCAGCAGCTAGGTAGGGGTCTCACCCCGGTAAGAACTGAACTGGGGACACTCCCCAGTTCAGTATATGGGTCCACACAGGCAGGGGTCAGGATTCGATCCTTGGTCCCCGGGGCTGCAAAGTTGAGCGCTTAACCCACTGAGCCATCCTGGCTTCCTTAATTTTATTTTTTTAATTGACTTCACTTATAGGTGGAATATAAAATTGAAAGTAAAAAAGAAACAAAAACTCATGGACACAATAATTTAGTGGGGCATAAAGATTATATAAAGAAATGATAACTAAAACTTTAAAATTAAAGGAAAATCACAACTATACACATCCTAGAAGCTCAACAAACCTCAGATTACACTCACCAAGACACATTATAGTCTAACTGTCAGAGACAAAAACAAAGAGAGTATCTTGAAAGCAGCATTAAGTATTAGATCTTATTTGGATCCTTACCCAAACAAACTTTTTTAAAACTACTGTATGGCAATTGGAAATTTTAGTAAGAATTGGACATAAAATTATATTAAGGAACTATTCATTGTTAGGTGTGGTAATAGTATTGTGGTTATACATAAAAACAAAAGTCCTTATGCACTTTGTAGACATGCTCTTTGAAATACTTATGCACAAAGTAATATATTATATCTAGGATTTGCTTCAAAAATAATGTCTAAGGGCAGGAAATGGATAAGGAAGGATATAGATAAAATAAGATTGATTGTGAGTTGTTAACTGTGGACCATTTGCTTGCACTATAAAGTGGGCTCTTCATATCTGTGGTTTCTGCATCCTCAGATTCTACCACCTGCAGCTCAAGAATATTCAGACCATTAAATTTAACAACAAAAAAAAAGAATATTCAGAAATAAAAATATTACATTTCTGCTGACATGTACTATGCTGTTAGGCCTATGATGGTTGCATCTGTACTGAACATGTACAGACATTTTTACTTACTGTTCCCTAAACAATACAGTATAAACTATTTACACTCTATTACATATTATCAGTAATCTAGGAACGATTAAAGTATTTAAGAGGAGATGCTGGAATGACTCAGCAGGTTGAGCACTCGCCTTGCAGCTTCTGGGTCTGAAGATCGAGTCCCGGCCCTGGCCAATGCGGACCCATATGCTGAACTGGGGTGTGCTTCCCATATGAGAGGGCCCCACTTTGGTTGTCACAGGGGTGGGCCTCTCATGCAGGAGGCCCAGAGCCCAGTTCTGCCCTGGGTGGCCCTGCCCACCTGTGTGGAATGAAGCCATGGAGAACTGCTGATGTACAACTATGGAGACTGCTCTGGGCTTTCCCCTTTCTCTCTGTCTCTCCCTGTCTGTCTCTCTGTCCCTCTCTCAAAACAATAAATCTTTAAAAAATAAATGAAGTATTTGAAAGGATGTGCGTAGGTGCAAGACAAATAGTACACCATTTTATATACGGGACTTGAGCATCTCCAGATTTTGGTATTCACCGGGGTCCTGGAGCCGATTCCCCACAGATATTCAAGGAGGACTGTACTATTTTATTTTTGCATGCTTGTATGTTTGAAATTATACATAATAAAAGTTAATATAAAAGTAATGTAAATTATATGGAGAACTAATTTTAATAAAAAGCAAACTTATTAAGAACAATTAGAAAAAATTGCATCTCCTTGACTCATTTTGTGTCGCCCCCTTCCGAAGTCTTCTTATAGAAAACAATGGGCAGAGGTAGCAAAGAAGATGGCTGGTTGGGACTGGGGTGGGTGGGGCATCTTACTCGGCACAGATACTGTTGTATTAATTTGGTTTTTTTTAAGTATTGCTATTAAGTGAGATTTATCTACCCTGTTGAGGTTTTTTTCATCACCTTCAGTGCTCCGCCTGAGTCCTAGGGGAAGGGTGTATCCTGGGAGTACAGGCGGGAATAGCCAACAGGTCCCTGAGTAGGCAGACACTGCTCTTCCCTGGCAGTAAAGGACCAGGGACAAAATGGATATATATATATATTTTTTTTTTTCTAAATCCCCTCTGCTGGGCTGTGTCCCCGACACGCGTGTTCTAGCACTGTAGTGGAGGAAAAATGGAGAGCATTGGTGGCAGAAAGGACAGCAGGTGGAGGAAGCAGGCGTGTCCTGGGAGCTGCGGAGGGAAGAGGCCAGTCCTGACCGAGAGGCAGTGGGAGTGGGGACGGGCCCCGGGCCCCTGAGAGGA
>PVKE010032849.1:0-18252 GCA_004027555.1 Craseonycteris thonglongyai
CATATGTCATCTTTTCTAAGAGAGCTGTGGCAAGGCGGTTTGCCCTAGTTTCTTCTCTAGAATGAAGGAGAAAAAGCACAAGGGAAGGTAACCAACATTTATTGACTGTTACCATGGAGAATGAATCACATGAGATGTTTACACACACTGTCTCATATAATCCTTCCAGCAATCCCAGTAGGTAGGAATTAATATTCCCATTTTAAGGCTGACAAAGAAACTGAGTTTCAGAAAGGTTAAAAATAAGTTGTTGGGGGATGTTGGGACAGCTCAACTGGTTGAGCACTTGCTTTGTAACCACAAGGTCTAGGGATCGAATCCCGACCCTGGCCTATGCAAACCCATATGCTGAACTGTAGCACAATTGGTAACTGCCAATGGCAGTGAAGGTTCTTGCCTTCCATGTGAGAGGCCCCCTGGTTTGCTTCCTGCCCTGCCTGGCCCCACATCCACCTGTGTGGAATGAAACTATGTCACAACTAATGATGTACAATTATGGAGACTGCCCTGGGCCCTTCCCCCTTCTCCCTTTCTCTCACCTTCTTTCACAAAATAAAATAAATCTTAAAAAACAAACAAACAAAACAAAACTTGTTGAAGCTAATACGTGGTCAAATAAGGCCTACTTATTTCCAAAGTCCTATTATAACACTCTGTGGTTTAATTTTTTAAAGTTTTTTATTTTGAGATAACTTTTGAGTCATATGCTTTTGTAAGAAATAATACAGAGATATCCAATATAGCTTTCACCCAGTTTTGTCTAATGGGAATATCTTGCAGAACTATGGTATAATAGCACAGTCAGGAAATAGACATTGTTACAATCTAACCACCTTATTCAGATTTCATCAGTTTTACCTGCCACATGCACATGTGCATATGTGTATATATATTGTGGTTTAATTTTTTAATTATTTTAATTTTCCTTTCCTTCTCAAAATTTACGATCATATAATTCTAGTGGTTGAGTATACCACAGGGATCATCTAATGTAAACCATTCATTTAATGAGTGAGCAGATTAAAGTCCAGAGAAAATGTCAAAATAACATGACATTAGTAAAAACAAAACAAAGCAAACCCCACTTGTTGGAATTAAAAATGAATGGTGTCCACTCTAATCCAATGGTAATACAAGTTCTTATTTTTATTTATTCACAACCATCCTAAGCAAATATTGATTGCCATTTGTAAATGATAACTCTTAGGAGAACTGGCCTCAGAATTACTTAGGAGTACCTGAATTGTATTTTGTAAACTACTAGACTAAATTATATCTGTGTTAGTGAACACAGACCTACCAGGAAGAGAAAATAAATAAACCAAGAAAAAATATATACCCCATGGAGAGACTGGGACCCTCGGATGACTTATGATGGTTTTACTCTAGGTGAAAATGCAAAGAAACAAGAACTCATGCAGAGAATATAAAAGATTTCTCAAATAAGTAGAAGAAGTTTCTAGTGAACATACTGTTTTGATAGAAATTTTAACCACACAGCAAAACGTTGTATGCCTCATCCAGCTAAGAACAGTGCATTGCATGAACTCCTGGCTTGTCAATAAACATTAAAAGACTATTTGTCAACAGAGAAAAGGAAGTGGTGATTACTAGAATAACTGAAAACACACTAACCTCATTTCCTTTAGATAGACATACCAGATTGGTAGAATAGAAGGCTGTTGGAGACTTCCTGTGTCTAGATTTTAGCAAGGCATTTATTAAAGACTTGCACAATTTTGACTGACACCCTGAACAAATTTAGATTGGTTGAAAATGGAAATAAACAGAACCAAATAGTTAAACAACCTAAATGATGGGTGGTGGTTAGGGGCTGACGTTACTGATTTCCCTAAGGAAAATCTCTAGGGCAGTGCCCTTAAAACACTTTCAATTACCTGGAAAAGGTAATAGATAACAGATGACTAGATAGATAGATAGATAGATAGATGACTTAGGGTTACTCAGGGCAAGTCAGTGATGTGATACAGTTGTACACAAAGCAGTGAGCATGGCTCACAGGAATGTGGGCTATAACAAGGACAGCAACAGTCATTGATAGATTCTGAGACACGCTCCCCTCAGCTTATCATTTCAGAGTTCTAGCTCATGCTAAGCAGCATAGTATTTTACAAAAATTGTAAACATAAAAAAAAAAAGGTGGAGCACTCCTGGAGAAGACCACGTGACTAAAGAATCTCACAGCCTTGGAGAGGAAAACACCTAGAAGGAAGAGACTCTCATCGATGTGAAGATCTGCACTGCAAAAGAGGACTGGATTCGTTCCATGGAGATTCAGGTATCAGAGTCAGGATTGTGGAAGAAGGGGGAAGGGATTAAGAAGTACAAATAGGCAGTTACAAAATAGTCATAGGGATGTAAAGCCCAGCATAGGAAATATGGTCAATAATATTGCAAATAATATTGCAAGAACTGTGTATGATGTCAGGTAGGTACTAGATTTATCGGGGGGGGCACTATGAAGTTACATAAATGTCTAATCACTGTGTTGTATACCTGAAACTAATATAATATTGAATGTCAGTTATAATTTCAAAATAAAAAAAATTTAATAAAAGAAATAAAGGGGAGAAACAGGAAAAAATAAATATGTCAGCTATCATAAATCATGGTGGAAAAGTAAAAAGAAAAGAAAGGAGAGTATGTCAGATTTTGACTCAATATAGGAACAAATTCCTAACATTTGGATTCATCTTGGCGTGAAATGGGCTCTAATGGGATTGTCCCCAAGCAGAAGTGCTTCCTCAGGGCTCTGGTGCTTGCGGAAAATGTGATTCGTCACTTTGCCTCAGAGATTCTGATTCAGCAGGTCTGGACTGACCCAGGAACCTGCACTTACACAAGCTCTTTACGTGATTCTGTTGTAGATGATTTACAGACCACATTTTGAGGGGGAAAAAAAAAAAAAAAGGATTATAAACAGATGAGATACCATAGAAGACCATGGCTCTTGAACCTCATTCCCTCATTGTTGGGTTAAGAAATTTCCCCTTGACTTCTCACCCACTGAACGCAAATGAACCCTTGTAATTACACAAAATGGTACATAAAAATAGCGCTCTGATGAAGCTTTATCAGCAGGTATGTGGATAAGGAGACAACACTTCAGGCAGGGTCATGTCCATGATGGACATCACCCCAAACAATGAGAAGTCTGCCCATGGAGGGGACCCCCATCCCCACCTGCTCACTTCAGAAGCAGTCATCATTGTCTGGACATAAATCCTCAGCTGTAACCCTGGTTGAATTGCATTTTTCCTATTTTTGGTACTCAGGAGATATATGGCCTGTATTTTCTCTGTGGCAGCCCTCTTTTCTCTAGTGGTTTCCTTTGCCTAAAGTATTTTTCAAGGCCTTGAGTAAAACTAAAAAGGATCCATGCCCCCATCTCTTTCAAAAAGTAAAGATGGTGTTATCAGGCCCCTGATAAGGAAGGAGAGAATATTTGCTTCTATTTTTTTTTCTCTTTTTAAGATTTGTTTTACTGTTTTGAGAGAAGGTGAAAGAGAGAAGTGGAGAAGGCCCAGAGCAGTCTCTATAGTTGTACATCATTAGTTTTGACACAGTTTCATTCCACACAGGTGGATGTGGGGCCGCACCACAGTTCAGCGTGTGGGTTGGGATTTGATCCCTGGACCTCACAGTTGCAAGGCAAGCACTCAACCTGTTGAGCTATCCCGGCATCCCAAGTACTTGCTTCTCTCTGAATACTATGAAGATACTCTGTGCTGTGAAGCCGGGTTCATTCACTATGTCATTCAACAGCCCGAAAGAGTTCATCTATCACCCTGTGTATCTCAGGTCCTCGGGCAGAGTCAGACCAAGAGAACAAGGACACAACCACTTACTTCCTATCTGCCCAGGACAAATACACACAGCTTTCTGTGGATGAGAGCAGAACCATGTCCCAACCCTTAATAACTACTTGTGGAGATGCTGCTAAAATGACCTCAGAAGAAAAAAAAAATGACACCCAAAAGCCTAAGCAAAACAAACCAAAGTTATCTAATTTCCTCTTAAAAACGTGAATGCGGAACAGGGTTCATCATGTCATTTTGCAGGCGGTTGTGGCAGTACACACACTCGGGTCATCTTTTGCCTCTGACTACAACAGCTGGGCCAGGAGCCTCCCATGGACATTGTGGGCATGGGTGTGGCTGATGCCTGGCAGGCAAAACTTCTCCACACAACCTGGACGCCATTTAGAGCAAGCCTGTATTCTCACAAAAAAAGAGAAGATGCTCCTTGAGTCTCAGGCTGGTCCTTCGTTTTTGATGACACCTTCTCTTATTCTTGGACATGACTATTTATACATGGGTCTTGAGATCATTTGTCAGTGCCGCACACAACAGAGTAGGAACATTCTTCCTGACAGGTTTATGCGTGAATTCCATCATGTGAGCTCAGAACACCTTGCCCAGTCTTTCCCACACCCATGAGAACACGATTTCTACAAGTAAAGGCAGACTGATGGAATGAGCTGGCCAGGTTTACATTACAGAACAAACCATTGGTGTTGACTGACATCTGTCCATCAGATCCTCACCTGACACGCCCACATGACTAAGCACGGTCTCAGGATGCTAACTGGGGATTTTTCACTCATCATCAGTAGTCATGGTTAATAATAGCATCCCCCTTGCACTTGTCAGATGATTTTACAGTTTACATCTTATTTGATTCTTACAGCAATCTCATGAGACAGGTAAGCTAGAAATAATCATTCCCAAGTAGAAAAATGGTAAAACCAACAGCAACAACAACAAACAAACAAATCTGAAAAATCAAAACAGTTTAAGTTATTGCCCAATGTCAAATGAATACACAACTCCCTTTACTGGGTCATCAAATGAGAGTGAAAATAACGAGCAGAAAATAAATTTCTAGTTCCAGACAGAGTCAACTTCAAAAACTGCCTAACCTTACTTAAAACTTCCAATTACAGCAGAAGTTGTGACTATTGTTGACTAGAATAAAATTGCTCAGTTGCCTTATTTGTACCCTTTTCCCAAAGACCTAAAAAATTAAGTTGACCTGTGTTCCATTCTCTTTCTAAGAGGCAGGTATGGCAGTCACAGACACCTAGAAACCCATAATCCCACCCTAAT
The DNA here is from genome assembly GCA_004027555.1 of Craseonycteris thonglongyai. NCBI lineage: Eukaryota > Metazoa > Chordata > Mammalia > Chiroptera > Craseonycteridae > Craseonycteris > Craseonycteris thonglongyai. Next base: position 5,130 of record PVKE010032849.1, read on the forward strand.
AGGCAGGTGGCACTAGTTAATGTCGTGGCCTCCCCCTTAGGCTTGGAGGGCAGTATATGCGTACCATTTAGTTCTCAGGTTCTTAGGGACCTGGTAGTGTTTTAGAAACTGAGAACTTCAACAGTCATGTACCAACAAACACAGCGTCTACCGGTACATTCCTGACCTATCACAGAAGGAGAAGTGCGGCCAACAGCATTCTTTTGAATTTTTGGGTTAGCTGAGCCCACAGCGTGTACCAGTTTTGCCTAATTGCTTTAAGCCAAAAGACACTTACTTGCAAAGCCTCTTGCCATTGGGGTGGCTGAAGGCCCACAGCTGTGCATGAGGTTATGTTTTCTCACTGAGGGGTCTACTGGCAGTGCCTTTACACATGGAGTACATACGCAATTTTACCGTGAAAACTCTGTTCACAATATTTTTAGTCAAGTCTAAGGAGCATCTTGTTTAATAACTTGGCTAAATAGCAAGTTTAAGCAAACCACAAAAGAATTACTGAATGAACATGACATCGTCACTAAAAGAGCGAGTATAAGGACTTAGATGCAGCACCGAAAAGTAGTCTGGAGAGCATTTTAATAGCAAAAACCAGATTATAAAATTATGCATACAATCTGATTAAGCCACGTAAAATGTTCACTCGGAGGAGCCAACGATTGAAAGGGAATGCATAAGAAATGAACAGTGAGTTAGGGGGATTTTATATTTTGGCTATAACTTTATGAAATGTTATACTATTATCTTTGGGAAGACAATGCTGATCTAATGGCTTTTCATTTTTTTCAACCAATCCTCTCATGACCATGAACAATAGTTGCCTCTCCAGAGTCGAACAGTCCTGGCAGTTCACTGCTTGGAGACTCAGAAAGTTCCCCTGAGAACCAGCAGCTGCCAAACCGTGGCCTGTTGCAGGGTCCACATTGAGGTGTTTGTAAAGTAAATTAACTGCCATGAGTGGAACAGCCTTTCTCTCCCTCGGGATGGGGTGAAACTCGAGCCTGGCTCCTCACTCCATCCACCAAGCTGTTTCCAGAGTGATTTCAACAGAAGAGGTCATTCTTTTTCCTCTTTAAACGTACTGTTTAGTGTGGTTTACTCAGAACAGGTTTCTGCTGCCTCCTTCGAGGGTTCTCTTTTCACGAATAAAGGAAAAACCCTTACATCTTGGAGTACCTTTGCCACAGATATCCTTTAAAGTGTGACTACTCTCCCTTGCTTGCCTTGAAAATGGAGCAAGGTCAGCAACAACACAAGTGTTACACACATCAGAAGCCGGAGGTTCATCCGTGACACAACTGGATGAACTTGTGTGCCCTACACTATAATGTCCTTGAGGACAAGGACTGTCTCACTCATCACTGTACCCCAAGGCCATATAGCACAGGGCCTGACACCAAATGTTCTTTTGAATAGACCAGTGAACAAAGAAAGGAACGATTCAGTCAGACAGAGGCTGCACATAATAGTGGAGGCAGCTGTCTAGGGGGCATCAAAACTACCGTAGGTGCTGTTTCTTCTTGTGCCACTTCAGCTATGGGCCTTGAGGTGCGTCACTCTACTTCTCTGGGCCTCATGTACCCTTATGTGAAATGAGAGGCTGATGGTCAGATGTTTTTCAGCTATGATAGTGTAATTCTATGACAAGCCATAAGCAGTCAGCTCGTCAATATATGGATAGTGTTTTCCACGGCTGTGTTCCGACTTGGGGATAGAAAGTTCCAGCTGTGGAACCACTTATCCTTTCCTTTCCACTTAACCCTCTCTCTTGCTCAAATCTGCAGCTTTCTCTGCACTGCAGAAAACAATCAACGTGGCTGCTAGAAAACGAATTACACACGTGGCTTTCATTATATTCCTACTGGACAGTGCTGACTACAGTCTTGTGTCCTCCCTTTTCAACTCCATTAACCCAAATAACAGTTCAGTGTGTGTTTTATTTGCACTGGGGTCACCATACAGGCTATTTAATGAAGACCCAATAAAATCATGAACATACTCAAGTTTGCCCTTTCATATCCTATGACAACAGTATAGTAAAACTGATTTGTCTTATTTAAACCATGATAGATGATCATAAGGGCTTGGTCTCTATAAAATACCCCTTTCCTTGAAAAAGTGGAATCTGCCCGCTATCTCTTGATTTAACATTTAACAAAAGCACTGTGATTTACAAAATCTTTCAGTTCTCCAGAAAAACCACCCTATGAGTTAGGATGTTTATTTGAGTCTAAACTCTAAAGCTATCAAAAGATTCTATCTCAGCCAAAAACTTCTCTTCTGTAGAACAAAACACATTAAACTCTTTGACCAAATCAGCACTATCAATTGGGATACAGATTAGTTCTCGATTACCTTTGTTCACTAAGGAAAGCGATGACAATGATGATTCTTACAATTTTATGCTTGCCTCTAACTGAAGTTAGGGGAGCTTTGTGTGTACTTACACTTGAGTTTGGATGAGTCTGAGGTTTCAATGACTCATGCTATTTCAAAACAAAGCAGAAAGCTGCCTTGTGGGGGGAAACACCTAGCACTCCAATATTCTTCCTTCCTCACTTTGAGAGCTGATGGCCTCTCAGACGGATGCTGATCGAAAGTGCTCATTTCTCTTTCCTTCCTTTGTTCCTTCTTTTTCCCACTGAACATTCTCCCATCCCCACTCCAGCCCCAACACAGGCACACACACACACACACACACACACAGAAACAAATCTTTCCTTGGGCTGCAGAAAGTAATCAATACTAGTTTTAAAGTCCCTGCCCCGCTTCCAGGGTAATGAATGGGAGGTGGGAGAGCACGAAGACCCTAGACCAGCACTGCCTAATAGGAATATAATGAAAGCACGTAACGCAATTTAAAAATCTAAAGTTGCCACATCATAAAAGTAAAAAGAAACTGTTAAAAGTAACTCTAATAATATATATTTAAACCAATATATCCAAACTAGTAAGCGCGATAAAATTATTAGTAAGATACCTTACATTCCTTTTTTGGTACTGTTTTCAAAATCTGGTGTGTATTTTACACTTTTGGCACATTTCATTTGGACCAGCCACATCTCAAATGATCAGTAGCCACATGTGGCTAGTGGCCACTGTATGACACAGCATAGCTCTAAATGCTGGTGGTTTAACTTACCGTATTTTGCTGCATATAATGACCACTTTTCTGACCAAATTTGTGAGGGAAAAATAAGGATGCCATTATATACATGGGGAGTACTAATTCCATATCTATATAAATGTTAATTCTTTTATTTATACTTATGAGTTAAAAGTGTAACTCAGAAATCAATAACGATATCCGTATGCAAAACAATATCCTGAAATGTGATGATAGTTTTTTTGTTGTTGCTGTTAAATGTAATCTTGTGTTTTGTAATTATTTGTTACATAAAATTTCTTGTACCATGTGTTAAAAAATAAATGTTAAAATTCCTTTATAATAAAAATAAACAAGTACATGAATATAAGTAATTTAAAATTCAGTTTAAAAAATTAAAACGAAAGATTTTTTTCTATGAAAGTTTGGTCCAAAAATGTGGGTGTGCATTACACACAGGAGCACATTATACACGGCAAAACATGGTATATGTTAATCTGAGTGGGGACAGAGGAGGGAGACAATAAAAGGGCATGTCACTGGACACCTGAACCATATTCAAGAAGCGTCATTACAAAGCGGATCTGTTCAAATGTTTCTACTCTAAATAAAGAAGGAAGAAATCTGACTTTCTCTCTACTTTATCATTAAACACACAACACATCTGATCTAACAGAACAACCCCAGGATCAAAATAGTGCACAGAAATAAGATGACTTGTAACAAATCCCTATATGGATTAAATTAGAGTTTAAGAGCCTTGACAATTATATCTCACTCATAATTATATCTCACCCAGCCTTGGGCAGTGAGGAATTCCTGTAGCTTTGACTTTAAGGACTCTCTAACAACAATGCCATATCATAATAGTCCTGCTCAATGGGGTAGAATACTGCTAACCACCAACAGACATATTAGATGAGATCATTTCCAAACAGAATATTGCCTCACAGCAATCAACTATATTTACTGCAACAAATTGTTCACCCCTCTATTATCTTACACAAAAAGCAACAACTAAAATGCTTGATGGATTTAGGTGCCCCCTGTTCCTATTACAGACAATCTGTTATAAATAAATGCCTTTTGAGTATTCACAGTTCTTTTTTACTTAATTGTTAAATTTATTCGGGTGACATTGGTTGTTAAAAATGACATAGGCTCCAGGTGCACAATTCTACATTACATCATCTATGTGTTGCATGGTGTGCTTACCACCCAGTCAGTTCTCCTTCCATCACCATATATTTAATGCCCCCTCCTAGTGTTCACAGTTCTTAATGGTATTTTTACCATTAAGAAAAACACACTGAAACCATTGGATTTGAATGGGGGTATTAATGTCTAATTCATTTCTCTACTAGTAGAGCAGCATTTATATATTAAATAACTGAAACAGCGTATAAATTATCCCAGACCTATGATCATTATTACTAGTTGTGAAAGCAAGTATTTATTAAATAGTGCAGTACTTGTGGGTTTAAAAATTTAAATTAATCAAATTTAAGTCATTGCCATAATCTTTCCATACATCACGTTTGAGAATACAAGAATTCTCAGGGAAAGCCGGGATGGCTCAGCGGGTTAAGCGCTCGCTTTGAAGCCCTGAGGACCGAGGATCGAATCCCGGCTCCGGCCCAGGCGGACCCACATGCTGAACTGGGGAGTTTCCACAGTTCAGTTCTCTCTCTGTCTCTGTATTTCTCTCTGTCAAAAATAAAATAAAATTAAAATTAAAAAAAATTAAAAAAAAAAAAAAAAAAAAGGGGGAAGCCGGGATGGCTCAGTGGGTTAAGCGCTCACTTTGCAGCGCTGGGGACCGGGGATCGGGTCCCGGCCCGGCCCGGCCCGTGCGGAACCATATGCTGAACTGGGAGCTCCCCCAGTTCAGTTTTCTCTCTGTCTCTGTATGTCTCTGTCTCTCTCTGTCTCTCTCTCTCTCTCTCTGTCAAAAATAAATAAATAAATAAATAAATAAAAAGAAAAAAAAAAAAGAAAAAAAAAAAGAATTCTCATTATCAGGCAGTTCTATCTCGTGGATAATTTACATTTCTCATGTTAGAAGTAAGAACATTTTTGCAAGTAGCATCTTCAATGGACTTAGAAATACCGTTGCAAAGCCAGCATTGTGTCTTCCCAGACCTTTTATTTCAAGCTGAGTAATACATGCATCTCTAATATTCCTTAGAGTTTTTATTTTTCAACCCCATACTTTCATTTTTGTATCTCCTTTGACAGCACTGTATGACTTCACATTTCTTAAGTTTAGGTGGGGCATAGTTCTCCCTGTTTCATTCTGTGTATGTTTAAAATAACTTTATACAGAAACCTGCCCTTACCACCAGCACTCTTGAACCTCCTTAGTCTACTGTTTTTCTATAGCACTATTACCTTCTATCATATTATATAATCTGCTTAATTATTATGTTTATGATTTATTTGCTGTCTGTGTCATTGGTCCTTAACTAGTACTTAAGTGTCACAAGAACTGGAATCTTTGTTTGGCTCGATGCTGTATCCTGAGTGCCTAGAACACTAAATGGCACATAGTATATATTCAATAAATATTTGTTCAACAAATGACTGCTGATCTGATTGGTGTAAATACACACAGTTTCTAATAAAATTAATGTATAAATATTCATCTAAACCCATGATTCTAGTTAATTGATAAATATACTGGGCAAGACACAATTAAATATCTAAATTAAAAATAAACATGTGTGTGTGTGTGTGTGTGTGTGTATTTACCTTTAATCGTGTATTGTAATTGTGTTACTCTACCCTTTTACATCAGAGACAGATATACAATGAACATTCAGTTATCAGAGATTGCACTCTAGGTAGTAATTCCTCAGGCCTTTTACATAACCACCAAAGAGCAGATATTGGATTCTGCAATATAGTACAAAAGTCCACAATCAATTCAGTCTTAGCCAGTATCTTCAATTTACTTCTGTTGCTGTACAAATAATCAGCCATTTCTAGGGCTTACAAGTTAATAACAGGATAAAAAATTATAGAGTGCACTGTGTCGTGGTAATAGCCATGCAACAAGTAACCGAACTTGCTGAAATTTAAAATATTTTCTAATATAATATATATTAGTATAATATAGAAACACCTGGGTTATAGTGATTGTATTTATGCTTCCGAAAGTTTGTTATTCTTCAGTATTGAGAGTACTGATTATTTCTGACTAATTCCCATATTTTGCTAATTACAAATACTGATTCTACAGGTCTATAGTGTTCAGAGTTATGCTCACTCACTTCTCAACTTAAATGTAGGCATCAAATATTTTAGGCTTCTGATTGACATCTTTACCTGTTTTATAAGTTAGATCTCATGGTTGTAGATTTAAAAATATTGTGCTTACATGCCATTTCGAGAAAATTAACTCAACCTTCATTTTCTAAAATGGTAATCCTATTGACATGGGTTTATTTTTTATCTCTATTTTATTCCAATGTCTATTATGGTGCCTGACATATAGTAAGGCTCTAAAATTAGGTATTTATTTATTTATTTGATGAAAAATTAATTCTGGCAACCTTGAAAAAAATCTAACCAAGGATATTTAAGGAAAAAAGCAACAAATACAGGATAGTCAAAACTAGGGTAAAAATTTTAAAGCTGTATTTAAATTTAATTATTTAAAAAGTGATTAATATAGAACTGAGAAAATCATATTCAAGCAGAATTATTGTTTCTATGGCCTAATTCCTATCACATATTCACTCGTTCACCAAACACTGGTTGCACATATTCTATGTATCAGTTACTGTGAGGAATGCTCTGACTATAAGGGCAGAAAATTTCATTCACGGGCAGGAAGTTCATTGTAAAAAACAATGATAAATCCACCCTCTGTGTATCCCCAGAACCCCAAAACAACCATAAGGTAGACACTCAATTTAGTAAAAGTTTGGTGCAAAGAACACATAATTATCCACAACACAATAAAGAGTATGATAAATGCTATCCAAGAAAGTAGAGGCCTATGGAAGTGCAGAAGAGGAGGGGTCTCTCTCATTTGGGATGGGGACATTTTCCTGGGACAGGGAGCTAAGTCCACAAGAGTAAGTTAGATTGTGGCCAGTGGCAGGTGTTCAAGGCAGAGAGGAGAGCATGACCCAAAGCACAGAGGCAAACCACACAGAGAACACACAACCTGTCCTCAACCAACAGCATTTCCTATTTTTAAACCCCAGAGCTATGACATCTTCAAGTCCACCTGCAGAAAGAGTTTTTAATTTATATTAGGCGCAGATATAAAATTATGTGGTTATAAAGCCTTCCAACAGGCAGAGGGCAAGGAGGTGTGCTCTGGAGTCCTAACTGTGACCAAGGTGCTGTTGTGCTTTATGAGACATCAGGGGCAAAGGACTGAGAACAGAGGCTGGCACTTGGTGTGTTCTCTATGACTGTTAGTGACATTCCTTCCTTCTCTTCACTCAGGGTCCTAACTTCAGTCTTGAACTTGGTATTGCCAGTGAAAACACACATTTATAACATTTAGACTATCCCATCAGTGAGAGTCTGCTCTTTAAAATGCTCCACTGAATAGAACATGTAATATGTTAATAACATTTTCTAAAATAATTTACAAATTAATGTGATTGCAAATTAGCATCTCAGCAGGCATTAGGGGATAATTAGCTACAATGAATGTAAATTCACACATAAGAATATACGACTTAAAATAGTCAAGAAAAGAATAATGTGAATTAATTGTAAGGGAGAACTTCTCTTATCAGATATAAGAACATATAACAAAAATGTACTATAAAAGAACCAAAATTGCATTAATGTGGGAATGACTAGATCAAAGGAAAAGAAGATCTAAGCCTTACGATTACGTATAATATTACATATGATCTATTCTTATATGACAAAGCTAGTAGCTTAATTCAATGGGGAAGGTTATAATTAATAAATGGTGCTGACACAATTAATTATCCATTAAAAAAGAAAATTTTAGATTTTGACATGCACATATAGACATGACTCCCAGGCAGACTAGAGACTCAGAGTTAAAAATAAAGAAATATAAAAGCTACAGGAAAAATTAAGGATATTACAAAAATGATCTAGGAGCATGGGAAATCTTCACAAAGCAGGAAATCCAAAAGTCATAAACAAAATGATGACCCTACTTGGCAGTATAAAAATAGGCTATCTTTGCATGGCAATATACATAATAATTAAAGGTTAATGACAATACAATTAATTAATGATAAGAGACAAAGGATGAATTTACCCTTAGACACTGTGAAAAAATTTTGCCTTATTAGGATAGAAAAATAAACAACAACAAAAAATAACAGCTATGAACACTGTTTACGGGAGGACATTACAAAGTTGACATGTGATTTTATAAAAATATTTTTGTATCTTAAAAATAATGTTTGTGGGGAAGCTGGAATGGCTCAGTGGGTTAAGCGCTCATTTTGCAGCCCTGGAGACCCAGGATCAAATCCTGGCCCCAGCCCATGTGGATCCATGTGCTGAACGGAGGTGTGCCCCCAGTTCAGTTCTTGCCGGGGCCTATGTGGGAGGCTCCCAGCCCAGTTCCTACCCTGCGCAGTCCTACGCCCACCTGTGGAGTGAAACTATATGGAAAACTAATGCTGTCAACTATGGAGACTGCTCTGGGCCCTCCCCCTTCTCTCTACCTCTCTCTTTCTGTCTCTCTCTCTGTCAAAAAACAATAAAAACAAATCTTAAAAAAAAAATAGATAATGTTTGATAGTATTCAGCATTGACCATATTTCAGTCATTGTATTATACTAAGTACTTTCTTGCATTATCTCATGAAAATGTCATTGTCACAGTAACTATTTGGGGTAGGCACTACAAGTACTTCTGTCTTATTGATGAAGAAGTTGAAAAATGATGAGGATAACATAGCTCCTAAGTGATGAATCTATGGTTTAAATCCAAAATAATTTGATTCCAAATGTTAAGTTTATGACCATCACTCTATAATACTTTCCACAAATAGAAAAACCCTTTGAAATATTTAATATCAAGTTTCAGAGAAAGTTTCTTGGCTGGTTAAAACCCACTTCATAAAGAGACATACACTATTCATGTCCAGATAATCTGTGCCCAGTAGAACCACTGATACCTTCTTCTTAGAAGGGCAAAAAGAAGAAAGATGAGATTCCTTTTGTTTTCATTCTGGTGGATATGAAACAGACTTGAGGTTTTACCTCGGTCGATTTGGAAGGGTTGTTCCTCTTAATACAACAAAAATGCAATGGCATATTTAGAAGATGTATGTAATAGAAGCCACTGAGGGGCTTTAATTGATCTCAAGTTTAGATTTAGTAATTTTAAATGATAGACTCAATTTCTACTTTTAGTGACATAACTCTTCTAAATTAGAGGTGAGCAACTGCAATTTCACCATCGGGATCGTCTACATTTATTTTAGAAGAGATACTTTTGGCTTTCAGAGCAAAACAAAATATGCCTGATCCTTCATCTGTGTGGCAGAAGATATTTGAATATTTTTCCTTTTTTCAGTCATTGTGAGCTTCGCAGACCCAGTTTTCTCATCATATAACCTGGTTTCCTGACCTCATACATTCAACTCCTCTCTGAACACGCTCTAGTTATCACAGCAGCAAGAACACAGATCCATGTATGAATCAAGCTGAGCTACCTAATAGCCTTTTGATGTTAAACAAATGTTTTCATTTCCATGAGTCTCAGTTTCATCTGCAAAATGGGACTAAAATGAATTCTCCTTAGTATTGTCGTGAGGATTGAAAGAACCTATGTCAAGCACCACATATATAAGCTGGTGTAGTAGACATTCAATGATTGGTTACTAAAATTATTACTTTCTAAAATCCCTCCAAAAATGTGGCAGGGAAAGCTGAAAGTAATTCTTCACATGCTGAACTCTTTACCACATGTCAGTTAGGAGCACAGGTTTCAGAGTCAAACGTTCAGGATTGAATTCTGAGTCTACCATTTGATAACTGTCTATACCTAGTCAGGGTCCTTTACTGTCCAACCCTGGTTTCCTCAGGACAATAACAGTAATTCACACAATTGTTGTCAGACTTAGCACAGTCCTTGGCACATAGCAAGTGCTCAATAAATACTAGCCTACATTTTACGCTTACAGTTGGGAATCATTTCTCTGATAAGCTAAAATGTACAAAACAGTGAATTTCCATTTCCTTCCTCTAAGAGCTATATACTAATACATAAACAATTTACACATGTATTATGGTAATGAATAAATGTGAATTGCACATTTGAATAGGGTAGAATTGGAGGATGATATTCTCTTCCCTGGCATTACCCCAGTAAAGCTTCATGGAGCAGGATAGGGTTTCAGAAGCCACTTCAACATAAGAAGAAAAGTCCGAGAAGGTGAAGAAATACTGTTTGCATTCTTCTTTTGTTAAACAACTTTCCAAAAGTGACAGTAAAGTTACCAATGTGAGTGGAAAGAAGTGTATGCAAAATAAAAACAAATGTACAAAAATAATAAATTTTTTTTTTAATGAAATGAAGGGATGTTTAATGGGGCACAGCCAGCAAAACAATTACTTAAATAAAGACATATAGCACCAAAATTCCCTTTGCCTAGACAGTCTTTGTAGTCAGAAATCTGACTAAGATTGATTTTCATAAATTATTCAAAAAATTAGCCAAAAGTACTGCTTTATATTAAAAAGGGAGACTAAACAGAAGTGATAAGAAGTGATGAGGAGCACGAGAAAAAGTTGCAAAGTTGATGCACCTTTGGAAAAATGGGAAATACACAAATAACTGTATAAATAGTTAAGTAAGAAAGTTGAGTCTTCCAAGGAAAATGCCTTTGGTGTTTATACCAGAAAAATGGACCCTTCTTCCAAACACTCTGGAGCGCTTCATTAACTATCCACATCATTTCCAGACACTTATTCATAGAATAACCTTCTCCCTTTGAGACTGATTCAGTTGGGAAAAGAAAAAGAAAAAGAAAATGTGTGCATGCCTATTACTTCCTAGACCTGGTATAAGGGCTTAAGTGCCATAGTAGATGGGCATCGGCCCAGTCTCAGAATTTCTAGTTTTAGGACTTAAACAAGCAAAGCAGTCAATGACAATATAGTATGGTTAGTACTATGATGGAAGTAAAAACAGGGAGGAAAGAAGGAAGGACAGATCAATGGACAGACACAAAGAGGAAACTCAGAGATATTTTCACCTAGGCCTGGATGAAAAGCTTCTAGGCTAAAGAAGGCTTTCCAAGAAAAATGACATATAAGCTAAGGCTTTCAAAAAAAATCCAACTAAAGAGCCCCAAGTGAGCCACGGTCCCAGGATTTATTTTGAAGGCAGAAAGAAGCAAAAGACAGAGAAAACAGTGTCGTAATTCTAGGAGGAAAATTAAAAAGACAAAAAATATATTTTCAAGATTATAATGCGTAACCATTCATTTAGCCCCAATGGTTAGCTCCCTCTTATAATATTTCAGTTTCAAATCTGCTTCTTGCTCTTCAGTTATTAAGTTCACATTTCTAGGAACATCTTAATTAGACCATAAGCAACTCAGATTCCCAAACTGGTGAAAGGATAAATGGTATGGATAGAGTCATACTGTGTTCATTTAAAACCACCAAATATGAAACTAGAAATCAGAAGGCAAACCAGAGATGGAAAAATTTTAGGCCACCTTCTCCGTTCAATGGCAACTTACTGATCTGTGCTGGGAATTTGTCTATTACCTCATCACAACCAAACCCAACCATAAATGTCAATCAACCTATCTCAAAATGAATGATGTTAATAATATTTTAAACTTTCTGGCAACCTTAAGAAGCCCTTGTTTGCAAGTTTTTTTTAAATATATTTTTATTTATTTATTTATTTTTGACAGAGAGAGAGAGAGAGAGAGAGAGAGAGAGAGAGAGAGAGAGAGAGAGAGAGATACAGAGAGAGAGAGATACAGAGAGAGAACTGAACTGGGGGAGCTCCCAGTTCAGCATATGGGTCCACATGGGCCAGGGCCGGGATTCGATCCTCGGTCCCCAGCACTGCAAAGTGAGCACTTTAACCCACTGAGCCATCCCGGCTTCCCCTGTTTGCAAGTTTTATAGAGAAGAAATAATAAAAGTTTTACACTTGTTTCAGCCAACCAGAATTCAATATTTCTTTTCCATTTTACTGCCGCTCATTCATCAGCACACATGTGGAGAAACTGGTTCATTTTAAAGTCCAGTACTAAATATGATGACCCGTGTCTGTACAAACAACATGAAGTGCAGCCCCTATAATGCAGTGACATTAATGAAGCCAACCAGAGAACTGAATGTAGACCCATCACACACAGCACAGCACAGCACAGCATAGCACACACATACATACATACAATACATATGTCAAAAGTGGCCCATCTGTAATACTGAATGCCCTTAATGAACGGCCTTGTTGTAAAATTCTGTGGTTTGTGACTGGGGCACATAGGGCCAGGAAGTACAGCTCACTCTGTATGTGCTAAGCTTCTGACAAAACGTGCTAGACAGATGCAAACTACCTATGATCTCGGCTGGAATGACTCATGATGATTACCAAAGAAGTCTACTGAGAAAGGCTTTTGGTACCCAAAACTTGAAAATATCTAATCTGATGTCTTAAACAGTGGAGAAGAAAAAAAGAGAGGAGAGACCTTATTATCCTCTTCACAAGGGACTGAGGAAGGAAAGGACAGTGGTTAGGATGTATTCCAGGAGGGCATCTGGCCTAACTTGTCATGCTGTCTGGACCAGAGCCACTTCAGGTTGGGGCAAGAGTTGACTTGATTTCCTGATTCTTTCAGTCTGACTTATTTCGCTTTGACCTCACTTATAGGTGGAATATAAAAGTGAAAGTAACAAAGACACAGAGACCTATGGACACACTCAATAGCTTGGTGATTGCCGGAGGGAGGGGGAGGAGGGGGCAGGGAGAGAGGGAGGGAAGGTGGGAGAGGGCACCAGCATTATGGACACACTCAATGGTTTGGTGGTT
>PVKE010032850.1:0-18262 GCA_004027555.1 Craseonycteris thonglongyai
TCTGGGCCCTCCCCCTTCTCTCTGTCTCTTTCTGTCTCTGTTTCTCTCTGTCAAAAATCAATAAAGTAAATCTTAAAAAAAATAATAATAACCCTGAACTGTCAGCTGTCATGCTGTCTCTTTTTTTTGTTGGCAACACTTTACCGCACAAATGATGCAAAATTTAAATCTTGCATGAATTTTGGGACACCCTTTATATAGAGAACCGTAAAAAGTCCACACACACACAAAAACTAATGGGACTGATAAGTGAATTCAGTAAAGTAGCAGGATATAGTAATATTGAGATATTGGTTGTATTTTTATACACCAATAATGAACTATCAAAAAGGGAAAAATTTTAAACTATTTATAAGTGCATAAAAAATAATATACTAATAAATTTAACCAAGGAGGTAAAATACCTGTACTTGGAAAACTATAGGATACTAAAGAAATTGAATAAGATCCAAATACAGTGTTACCTAGGTACTCGTTAATTGGCTTTTGAAGGCACAAGGAGTACCAAATAAACCAGGGGTGTCAAACTGGCAGCCTGTGGGCCACATGTGGCCCCTGAAGTAATTTTTTGTAGCCCACAATGCTCTGAAATAAAATGAAAATAGAAAAAAATGTTATGAAGAAAATAGCGCTTAGGGGATCAAGGCAATACCGTACACACAATTCCCTCGTTCACCCTTTAACTACTGAAGACGAGTATACACGTGGCCCAGTGCCTTTCCAGGGGTCCAGTGGGCGTGTATAAACACGCTGACTCAGTTCCGGCGACGTTTGTAAATGTGATGTGGCCTGCGTGAATCTTGCCTGTTGCACCAAATGGCCCATGTTTTAATTGAGTTTGACACCCCTGAAATAAACAATGAGTACTGGGACAAAATTATCATGTCAAAATGTGTCAAGTACCAAATTCCAAGTTTCAAAATAGTCAAGTACCAAGACATGATTGTAGATGGAGACATATACCATGTTCATGGATAGGAAGAATTAACATTGTTAAAAATGTCCATACTACTCAAAGCTGTCTGTAGATTCAATGTAATCCTTATCAAGATACCAATGGCATTTTTCACAGAACTAGAACAAATAATCTAGAAATTTATATGAAACCACAATAGACCCTGAATAGCCATAGCAATCTGGAGAAAGAAGAGGAAAATGGAAGGTATTACGTTATTTGTTATCAAATTATATTTCAAGGCTATAGTAATCAAAGTAGCATGATACTGGCATGAAAAACAGACACATAGATTAATGGAACAGAACAGAGAGCCCAAAAATAAAATCCAAGCCTATATGGTCATTTAATCTATGATAAAGAAGGCAAGAACATACAGTGATGCAAAGACAGTCTATTTAATAAATGACGTTGGAAAAACCAGACAGATACATACAAAGAAATGAAGCTGGACCACCTTCTTATACCACATAGAAGAAGAACTCAAAATGGATGAAAGACTTAAATGTAAGACTGAAAACCATAAAACTCCTAGGAGAAAACACAGGCAGTAAACTCCCTGACTTTGCTCTCACTTTTTTCACTGTATCTCTTCAGACAAGGGAATCAAAATAAAAAAATAAACAAATGGCACTACGTCAAACTAAAAAGGTTTTATTCAGCAAAGGAAAACACCAACAAAATGAAAAGGCAACCTACAGAATGGGAGAAGATAGTTGCCAATGACACATCTGATAAGGTATTAATATCCCAAATCATACAGAACTCATACAACTCAAAACTGGAAAAACAATCCAATTAAAAAACGGGTAGAGGATCTGAATAGACATTTCTCCCAAGAGGGCATACACATGCCTAATAGACATATGAACAGACATCAGAAAAAATGCAAATTAAAACCACAATGAGCTTTCAAACCTGTCAGAATGGTTATCATCAATAAATTAACAAAAACAAGTGTTGGTGAGGATGTGGAGGAAAAGAAACCTTTGTGGTAGGATTGCAAATTTGAAGCAGCCACTATGGAAAACGATTTACAGGTTCCTCAAAATATTAAAAATAAAACTATCTTTGTAACCCATCAATCCACTTCTGTGTATTTGTCCAAAGAAATCCACAACACTAATTTGAAAATATATATACACTCCTATTTTGATGAAGCATTATTTACAATAGCCAAGATATGGAAGCAACCCAAATGCCCATCAAAAGAGGATTGGGTAAAGAAGTGGTACCTATGAGGAATGTCCAGAAAGCATCCAGCCATGAAATATGAAAAATATAGGCAATAATTGATTGGATTTTTTTCTGGACAGCCCTTGTATATATAATGGAATATTACTCAGACATGAAAAAGAATGAAATCTTACCATGTGCAACACCATGAATGGACCTAGGAGTTATTATGCTAAATGAAATAAGTCAGACTGAGGAAGACAAATACATATGATTTCACTTCTATGTGGAATAAAGAACAAAATATACCAACAAACAAAACAAAAACAGACTCATAAGTAAGGAGAACAAATTCATTGGTACCAGAAAGAAGGGGGTTGGGAAGCTGGGTGAAAAAGATGACAGGATTAAGAAATACAAATTGGCAGTCATGGGGATGTAAAATACAGAATAGAGAATATAGTCAATAATGTTGCAACAACGATGTATAGTGGCAGGGGTATACCAGACTAATCAGGAAATAACTGCATAAATTATATAAATGTCTAACCACTATGCTGTACACCTGAAACTAATATAAAATAATACTAAATGTCAACTATAACTGAAAAAATAACTAAGTTTTATAGGTAATTAAAAAAATATGAAACCAAAATGAGATTATCACCTTATACCCACCAGAATGGCTACCATCAACAAATAAACAAATAGTAAGTGTCATCAAGACGTAGAGAAAAAGGAACTCCCATGCACTATTAGTGTGTTTGCAAATTGGTGCAGCCACTGTGAGGAGCGAGAAGGACATACAATAAACCTTATGTCCAGCTCTGCCAAATTAGCAATGTAGGGGAAAAAAAACTTGAGGAAGCTGTTGGCTTACCAAGTCCATAAACCCATTCTGCTACTTATCAGCTTCCAAGCTCTCTATGCATTACCATCTTCTTAAGATCTGAAGAAGATGCTTCACCATCTTCTTAGTGGTATACCAATACCCAATTTACAATGGTTTGTGAGAGTTGATAGAGGTCATGTATATAAAAGTCATGTCACACTGGTATGGTCATCATTAGCATGTAAAAACCAGTACCTCTTTTAATCAACAAATAACAAAGATAATTTCTCAAGTTGACTTTAAAATACATGTTTCTCCTGGTTGTTTTCAGGTTACAAAATTTGTAATAATGTCTATTCCTTTACAATGTTATTAATTCTTTGCTTAATTTCTGTTTTCATAATTCATACACAGTTATAAAATGTCTAATTTGGATTAGAGGCTATACAATGCTCATACTGACCTTTACTTCTCTGTTAAATAAAATTGTTCAAATAAGTATTGTTAGACTCATGGCTTTTAGACACCATGTTCTAATCAAAAGACATCCATTTTTGTCCAATGCTCATACTGTGTGTACAGTATAGGGACCTGGGTCAGACAACACTTTAAAAATGTTGGAATCACCCTCTATTAGAATGTTATCCTCAAATGTTTGGTGATCAGTCTCAATTCAGAACAGAAAACAGTCATCACCAAGGATTACAGACAGAATGCGTTTTATGTAGGAATTACAGAAACACAGGACTAAAGGGGTGCTGGCGTGTGAAGTTCTGGAAAAAGGAAATTGGGGGAAGGATGAAAAAATAATTACTAACCACGACAGCCTGAAGCACTGGTGAGGGAAGAAAAGCTGTAGGTTGTAGAGAAGTCTGAACACAGTGTCACTGAGTGTCAAAGTGAGCCTGGAGAGATCTGCTGAAACATTTCATGTGACCACCACTCTGTATGAAGCCACAACTGCTGAAGAACGGTGCTGTCTCTACTTCCACCTTTCAAGTCTCCCCTAAAACTTTCATCTAACATATGTAAAGGACTCTCATAACTTACTAAATTACAAATAACCCAATTAAAAAAATAAGCACAGGATCTAAATGGACATTATTCCAAAGAATATATATAAATGCCAATGAGAACCTATAAAAAATGGTCAAAATCATTACTCAAAAGGAAAATGTAAATCAAAACCACAATGAGATACCCTTTCATACCCACAAAGATGGCTACCGTATTTTCCGGCATATAAGACAACCCCCTAATTTTACAGTTAAAACATAGGTTTAGGACTATATTCGCTGTATAAGACTACAGCCTCGGAAGTGGGGGGTAGTCTTATACAGCGAATATAGGCCTAAACCTATGTTTTAACTGTAAAATTAAGGGGTCATCTTATACGCCCGGTCGTCTTATACGCCGGAAAATACGGTATAAACAAAATGACAGACAATAAAAAGTGTTGGCAAGGATGTGAAGAAATCTAAACCCTCAGACCTTGCTGGTGGGAATATGAACTATTAGTACAGCCACTTGAGAAAACAATCTGGCAGTTCCTGAAACGTTTAAAACATAAGAGTTACCGTAACCCAACAATTCTATTTCTAGGTATATAACCCTTGAAAAATAAAACCAGTCACAACAAACCTATTGCTGTATAATTCTTTTAATATTAAATGTCCAAAGTAGGCAAATCCATAAAGACGAAAAGATTAGGGTTGCCTGGGGCTGGGGGTTGAGGAGAAATACTGCTAACGGATACTAGGTTTCTTTTCGGGTGATGAAAATTAATCATTGATCATAGCAATCGTTGCACAACTCTGTGTACATACTAAAAAACAATAAATTGAACCTTTTGTTTGTGAATTGCATGGAATGTGATATTTTTAAATGTGAACATTTTTTTTTAAGAAGGTTATACAACCTGTAAACATGTCCACTGCCACCTCTTGCACTTCAGCTCCTCTCTGTCACATTATACTTCCTGCCACATGGTATTGGATTGGCTATGAAATATTTTGGTATTTTTGCTGAGAGCAATTGAGGTTAAGATACATTTAGTTTGGATTTAGTGAGATATATAGGTTTTGGTTTACAATTCCTTTCATTAAAAAAAGTAATTCTTTTCTAGCTGCCCTGGTATAGGAATGGCTTGCAGGAAATTTTTACTGCTGATTGTGTGTCACTATGTGAAGGTGCTAGGCCTGGGGTGACATATGGGGCCATATCTTAAGTTTCTCAGAACCAGTGGCATGTGAATAGTAGATGCAAAACCCGGTTTGAAATGTAAAGAACCACAGCTATTCTATGTAAAATTTTTCCAATCATTGGTTTTAAAACCTTTTATATAAAAAATTCATTTTTTATCAATGCTGGGTCAAAAATGGACATTTCCTATCAGAAATATATCCAATAATGCAGCTCAGACAAATATAATTCACCACATATTATTCCTTTGTACATGACAATCATAGACTAGACTCGCCCTAATTCTTATGTTTATAGTACACATACCTACTAATTCTACGAAAAGCAAGCACATTTGTGTGTGAAGTAGTTTTTATTCTTCTCCATCAATTGCATTGTGTCTTATTGCACATGTAAGAAATACACCAGTGCAGCAAAACCATCTACCAAAGAATGTTCCTAAGACAAGATGTCTACACATACCTTTGGGTAAATACTAAGGAGTGTGATTGCGGGATTGGCATTCCCACCAGCAACGGATGAGAGTTCCTGTTGCTCCATCCTGGCTATCATTTAGTGCTGTCAGTGTTTTGGATTTTGTCCATTCTAATAGGTATGTAATGGTATCTCACTGTTGTTTTAATTCGCAATTTCCTAACATATGATGTTGAGTATCTTTTCGTATGCTTATTTGCTATCTGTGTATCTTCTTTGATGAGGCATTCGTTTGTTTTTTAATCAGTTTTGAAGTAGGTTATTTGTTGTCTTATTAAGTTTTAATAGTTCTTTGTATATTTTGCATAATAGTTCACTATCAGATCTTTGGAAATGTTTTTTTGCCCAGTCTGTGGCTTGTCTTCTTCAGCCTCTTGAAGCAGTACCTACTTTTTAAAATCATACCAAGGCCACCTTTCTTTAAATTTCTATACAAATTTTAAAATGTATTTAGCCATTGTCTTGAAAGAATTTTGTAAATTATAAAAATAATATAAGCACAAACAAAATAATAATTTAGGCTATGAAATTAGAAGACAACTTAAAATGATCTATAAAAAGACAGTTTAGAAGATATTTCTTAGAGACAGTCTTCTAAGAAATCTGAAAGTAGGTTATTAAAGGTAGTGGTTAAATGTGTGGCTCAAAGAACCTCATTAATGGCCCATCTTTCTTTTTAATTTATGCACTGACTACCTTATTTTAATTTTCCAAGCCCAACTCTCCTCATGTTCCCAAAATGACAGCTGTATGTAGTTCTAGGCTCCACATTTTAATTCACCATACTGAGAATAAAAAGGTACTGTCTTTTCTGTAGGAGACGGCCAGGGGGCCTGGGAAGGTAGGAAACAAATGGTGCTTTTCTAGTGCTTGACCCAGGCTTTGCCAGGCTTGGGAACGGGACAATGTGAGCCGGTTTCCTGTTTCCTGCTTATTCCCCATTAACTGGTTGAAAGGCTTGAGATCAGTACGTTTTCCCTCAGGCAGCCTCAGATATAGTTAATCAATTGCTTTCTATGCAACCACATCTGCCTGGCTTGAGAATGACCAAGATTCCCAGTCTGGGAGAAAAACAACTCCCCTGACTTCATTGATATGCAAGTTTGGCAGTCTGTTCCTAAGCGGTCTTTTGCTAATGCCAGCAGGTTTCTTCCTGAAATAGGAAGTCTGTTTTGCATCTAGTTAATCAATTATCTCACTACCTTAGAATGTGCACGTAGTCTTTTCCTATATAAGTCTGATGCTCAATAAACTCGGGGCTGCAGTTGTATTTTGCAGACCTCCCAACCCCATCTTTGTGTTTGTATGTCTTTTAATCCTCACTCCCCCATTCAGGCTGTTCATGAATGACGGGCCGGACCCGTCACTTTTCCAAGTGTACTCTATTCTCTGTGAAAACAATATACCCCCAGGAGCCACCAACAATTCTGGAAAGGAAAAAAAGTGACCACAAAGTACATAAATCATTCTAATTTGTTATTTTATGTATATCTATAACTAATTAGAACCAATACAGACTTAGAGGAGGTGGGGCTTTCTTCAGATGAAAGACTACGGTATTATAATAAGGAAAACTCAGGGAATTTCTTTGTTAATACCAAGCGTTCAAAGCCTTTCCTTTTATAAGCAAAGCTTCATAGGAACTAGAGTCTGGCAGGGAAGTGACCTGCTGTGGTCAGCCTATTCTCAGGATAAGCTGATTAAGGGCCTGTTTTAGTTTTTAGTGTTTGCTCAGGCATGAGAGCCAACACAGGTCAAGGGCATTGGGGAGGAAAGAAGCCACACTAAAACTGGGTCAAAGCAAAGCAGAGGGTAAAAACAAAATGGGTAATTTTGAACATTTGGTCAACTTCCCACTTTAGTGAGTGAGGGAATTAATACCGCTACACGTTCCTCCTCCATCCTTCTCATCACTGATGCCACCGTTCAGCTTCACAATAAAAATATATACTGTTAGGGTGGGTTTATTCTTTTACACGCCGGGAAAAAAAAAAAAGAAAAAAGACCAAAGTCTTCAGATAACCATTTTATAAGACCTGATTAAATTGTCAAAAAATAAAAGATATGCCTCTACCTCATTCTCTATGTAGATGGGTGTGAGGCATTTGTCAGTCATATATAAAAGCAAAGGTAAAGTTGACCTGCTTACCACTATTTAACAGTAGGCCTACAAAGGATTCATTCAGCTTTGTAACAACTATTGACAGAGAAACTCAAAACTAAGGTATAAGCATTAGAGAGGGATTTTTACTCAAGTTAACTTGGATCTCCTGCCACCTGTTGGATTCTCCATTCCTACCCAGGTTGAGATCTTCCACCACTGCTCCTCTTCCACCACTTTCTCCCGGGGTGTACACCATTCTAATTCCTTCTTTTTCTGATGCTCCACTAAACAGGACAGTTGTGTTTAAGTTTAAACTTTACTCAAAGATAGATGATGCTGGGTGATTTAGTCAACCTAGTATCTTCGGAGGCCTCCTTTTTCTAAGACTGTCCTTTTCTCTATCTCCAATCCCCAACTACATTCAGCAGTTTACCGGTAGGTGCCTATTCTATGACTCCAAACCAGGTTCCTGCCTTACCTTTGTATATTCAACAACTCTTCAATGTGTTCTGCTGAACAAAAGGTCATCTCAGTATTATTGCTATAGGAACTCTTCCCAAATGAGCATATGCCTGCTTGCACAGTATAAGTCTCATCCGTGAAGTCCCTGGTGGATTCCGTCAGATTCTATGGTGAACTATTTGAGTAAAAGGAATGGAACTTGGTGCTGTACTTAATTTTATTCATCAATGAAATACCCTTGCAGTACTATGTCTGTTCTAGTAGAAACAGAGTATACCTACATAATCAGGTACATTACTTTGATTCCAAAGCTAAGGGATTAAGAGATATTTATTTTTCTACACAATAATATAACTAAGAAACCATCTTTTTTACTTCATGCCTTTTTTTTTTTTTTTTCAAATTATTGGGTCCATATGCTTTTGATTTTCAGACTTTAAATTATGGCATGCTAAATATGAGGGCAAGGGGGCAGAGGGAAGAATCTTCCTCCTATAGAACACCTATAAATGACCAAAGAAATATTACTAACATTTTGAAATGTATAGCTACATTCCCCAGAAGACAAGATCCCAGAACTCAAATATAGAAAACAAGAAGACAGTCATGGTAGGAAGTAAACTCTAACACTGTGACTACCCTGAGGGCACTGCCAGTCCTGGTGTTAGTTTCTTTGCCTCTCCATGGCCACAAGAAGAGCAGAGGATGTGGCCTAGGGGCTGAGATAGGTCGGTTTTTCTAGTTAGAAACTTATAATAAATTAGAAAATGTTAAGGCCTTCCAAGAAAGGATAGACTAATAACTATCTGTCTACAGCAAAGGAAGAATTGAGTTTGGCCTACCTTAGAATTTAAATGCAAAGCCTTTCCCTTACCCAAGTTTTGGATTTAATTTACATTACAGATGTGGTTTAGGAAACTGCTAAAATTGGGCTGGAGTTTGTGGGGCTCCTGGGAACCTAGCAGCAACAAGTCCTTTTTGTAAGGCTGTCTTCAACTTGGATTCAGAGGATGCCCTCAGATGCAGCCAGAGAAACATGGAGCCAAAATGCAAACTCAAGAAAGAGTGCAATTCCCAAAGAGACACTGAAAGCATCAAACAGCAGAAAGATCCATAAGGATCCCAGACACTGTTGTTTCAAACCCAGATTATAAAATACAATGTTTTTACAGTTTAAAAATACGAGAATAGAAAAATTAGCAAGAAATAATATGCCATAAATACCATCACGCAGATTTTGAGAAAAAAAATGTAAAAAGTTTTTCTTGAATAGATATGATTAACCTTGAGAGTTATATCAGAAAGTGAGATATATCTAGAGAAAGCATTTATGAAGATAGTTCCGAATAAATTATCAACAGAGACAAAGATCTGGTAAAAATGAAAAAGCATGGGGACTGAATCAGGAGATCGAATTTTCATTCCAAAGAGAAAGAGGGACAGTATTCAAAGAAATCATAACTGGAATTTTTCAGAATTGACAAATGGCATGAATACTCAACTTAAAAAGTTACTGTGAATCCTAAGCAAAACAACTGAAAAGAAATTCATACCTAGATACATCACAGTATAACAAGGACAATCCTATGATGTCAAACGCAGCCACAGACAAATGATACACTCCATAAAAAGGAGTGTATAAGGAATCGACAAGAGAAATCAAGTGGCTAATCAAATATGAGCCTTTATTGGGAGCACTCCTGGGTGAGGTTCACTGGCCCAGAAGAGAACTGGGGCTGGAGAAGTCGTGCCTCGGGAAGGGAGGGGGCAACTTTTATAGGGCTCTGGGGTGGGGGAGAGGGGGATCAGGCAGTGGAGCGGGCGATTTCCATATATGGAGTAGTTTTTCAGAAATGTTCAGCAATTACTGGCAGCGATGGTTATCTCCAGTCAGCCCCGGGTTTAGGCACATCAGGGTTCCGGGTTAGCAGGTATGGTCAGCAGGTACTAGAAATGCAGCTTGCTGGCATTCCTCAAGCTGATTGCATCGGTCATTCCACCAGCCCAGGCTCCCTCTGTCCGAGGGTCACTGACCTTACAGAGTGAATCATACATTAATGAAGTTTTCAATAATAAGAGGTCAGAATATCTTTGAAGTGTTGGAAAAAAATAACTGCCAACTTGGATTTTATACCCAAATTAAATAGTTATGGAGCTGTTAAGAGTAAAATAAAGGTATTTTCAGATATGCTAAAACAGAGGCAGTTATTCCAAAAATAAATTCTCAGTGAAGGTGCTTTGAAAAGGTAATCTTCAAGATCATGTAGATGTTTCTAGAAGGAAAACTGAGCTGCTAGTAAGTAACCAAGAAGAAAAATAGCAAAAATCTGTGTACATGTAAACATATATACGTAATAGGACTTCAAGTGCATTAAAAAAACAAACAAACAAAAAAAACATTTCCTGGAGTTTTAACAAAGGGAGACTACAAAGCATGTAAAGTATCTTTTAAGATTGTGAAACTTTTCTGTGTGTCCCTTAGACCAAATTCCAACTCCAGGGTATATAACAAGTGGGGAAGATGATTGGAACTATCCACTGGAGAGAGTTATTGATGTGTTTGCTATCTCTCCCTCTTTCTCCTTATATCTTCCCCATAGCACTGTGAGGGACACTGCTTTTCCTCCCCCTTTATAAGCCAAGTATACTTAGAACTTCATAGATCTTGAAAGCTGACTGCATTCCCTGGATTTTGGGGACACTAAGACTTGTGGCTGAGTCATTTCTAAAAATTTAACAGTTGGAGGCTAGCTGAAGTGGTTTGTGACAACAGAGGGAAGGGAGAGGATTAGAGCTGGGGGCAGTCGGCCTGTGCAGGTTAGGTAGGTAGAATTAAGTTGGATCCTCAAGCCACATACTAGGGCTGTCCAGGAAGTGTCCAGCCATGTAATATAAAAAAATAGAGGCATGTTGGCTGGTTTTTTTTGTTTGGTTTTTTTTTTTCTGGACAACTCCTGTACAAAGACTAACTAAAAATATATTAAAGATCTAAATATAAGACCAAAAACTGTATAACTTCTAGAAGAAAACATAGGTGAAAGCTTCATGACATTGGATTTGGCAATGGTTTCATGGATATGAGACCAAAAGCACAGGCAAACAAAAGCAAAGTCGACAAATGGGACTACATCAAACGTTAAAACTTCTATGCAGCAAAGGAAACAACCAACAGATTAAAAAGGCAATTTACAGAATGAGAAAAATATTTTAAAATCACATATGTGATAACGGATAAATATTCAGAATATAAAGGACTCCTACAATGTAAAGCAACAAAAACAAATAATCCAGTTATTAAAAAAAAAAAAGTCAAAGGAGTTGAATAGACATTTATCCGAAAAGGATATATGAACAAGAAGCATACGAAAAGATGTGCAGTATCATAATCAGCAGAGAAAGGCAGATCAAAACTGCAAATATCACTTTACACCTTCTAGGATGCCCACTATAAAAAAAATAGAATATAAATATTGGTGAGGATATGGAACAGTTGGAACTGCTGTGAAATGTAATGGGAAATAATGCAGCTGCCATGGAAAAGTGTACCATGGTGGCTCTTCAAATAATTAAAAAGGGAGCTGCCTTCCACCGCTACTTGCGCCAGGTGAGGGCTCGTGGCGCGGCGCCAAGCGGGCTGGGCCGGGGCCCGTCGCGCTCCGTTCCACGCGGGGACAGACCGTCACCCGGCGCTGCCCGGCCTCGGCCCACGCGGGCGACGCTGCGGACGGCGGCCAGGCTCCTAGGCACCATGCTCCAGGCCGGACGCAGTCGGTGCTCCCGGGCCCGATTCCCCGCCTCCGGCGGCTGGGGCACGGAGACGCTGTGGGCACGTGCCCGCCGCTCATGCTCGGGAGGAGCTGCTGCCCCCGTTTGCACCGCAGCGCAGCGGCGAGGGAGGAGAGGACCGCCACCGCGTGGGCCCGCGGGGAGCCTGCGCCAGAGCGGGGAGCCCACGCCCCGGGCGCCAGGCCCCCAAGACCGTTAGCGGCGCACAAGGAGCGGGGGCGAGTGGGGAGCCGCTGCCGCGCGAATCCGCGGGCCGAGGTCGCCTGGCAGGAGGACGGGCATCAGTCATTCCACTTGACTAGCCTAAGCGAAAGCCGCCCCAGCCGAAGCGGAATCCCTGGACCCAGAGCGTCCTCAGCACCTGTGCTTTGCCAGGTCGGGGCCACAGCCACCCTCACTGGAATCAGAGCTCAGTTCCCCTAAACTTATAAAGGAAGAAAACTCCACACAAAAAAGAAAAGAAAAATAAACAGAAAACATCCAACAAGGCTAATTATTTCGGCGATGTAGTGAATTGGCCAACACTAGGTGAATAAGTAAATACCAAGCTATCACAGTGTCATCAACAAAGGAAATAGAAGCCACAGAATAAAAAAGAATAAAAAAGAAAGAGAAGACAAAGTGAGAAGGAAGAGTGAGAGCAAAGAATGCTGGGAAAGCAAATTAGACAGTCCTGGTGAAAATGTCAGTGAGGATGAAGCTGTCAGTCAAGTAATCAACAAAAGCGAGCTGCTAAGCACAAGTGGGTACCACTCCACTTGGATGATGTGTAGGACCAGACTGTCAAGAAGGACCAGGATCCCAGAACAGCTCAAGATGTCAACCTGAAGCAAATAAATCATCACATCACAATAGAAAAATGATACATGAAATCGGAGGCGTGATAGAGAAGAGAGATGATCAAGCTGAAGTCTCCAGTACAAGAAGTGAGGGCATCCAGATTGTTTTAGAGACATGGGACGAGGAAAGGGCAAGACAGAGGAAATCCTCCATGTATAAATTAGGTGAACTTCAAAAAATGTGTACAGCCCTCTTATTATTTCTCACAATCTCATATACTGGTTTAACAAATTTATTTGTCTGATATTAGGGATGGTTTTATGTTTGCTATTACTTGAAAAAAAGAAAATACAGTTGCCATATGGTCCAGAAATTCTACTACTGTGTATATATCCAAAAGAACTAAAAGCAGGATCTCAAAGAGATATTTGCACACCCATGTTAACTGCAGCGCTAGTCACAGTAGTCAAGAGGTGGAAGCAACCCATATCAATAGATGAATGGATAAAGAAAATGTGGCATACACATACATAAATATATACATACATACAAACAATAGCATGTTACTCAGCATTTAAAAAAGGAATTTTTGTCATATGCCACACATGGCTTAACCATGAAGACATTATTTTAAGTGAAATGATCCAGTTACAAAAAGATAAGTAGTTATGATCCACTTATATTAAGTATCTGAAGTAGTCAAACTCAAAAAACAAAGAAAGAAAAAAAAAGCAGGCATTGAATAATGGTTGCCAAGAACTGTATAGAATGGTAATAAAGAGTTGTTCGATGGGTGTAGAGTTTCACTTCTACAAGATAAAAATGCTCTGGAGATCTACAATAATGCACATATAATTAATTTGTATACATAAAATAGTTAAGATGATAAATTTTGTTACTTGCTTTTAACTACAATTAAAAAGAAAAAAATAATAATGCAATTCTATACTTAAAAAATCACTACAAAAAGATTTTAAATAGAGCACTAATCCATAGTCCAAAAGGAAAGCTATTAGCTAAATAGTATCTATAAGTCAGTCTATTATTTTCCTATTTTATCCAATAAATACCAACTCAGGAGGAATTTCACAAAGTGATCCTAATTTTCAGCAAAAGAAATGGTTGATAAGAGGAGCCAAAACAATACACTGGAAAAGAATTTGCTATTATTCAAACAAGATATAAATAATAGTCACATAAAGTGTGGTACTGAGTTTACTACGATAGACAGACAACAAAACAGAATAGATGGTAGACATATTTAAATGTGAATAAGAACAACTGTTTGGCCATTTTTTTAATTAAAATTTAATCTATTTCCTATCACTGACATCAAAATTTATTCCTTATGAGTAAACTGTCAGATGTTCTAGTATGAGATCTTGAGACCAGCTATCTCAGTCATCAGTGCTCTTCGTACCTATTCTTGTACATTCCTTTGCTTTTATTATTTCAGGGCATGTCAATCTCGCCCACTAGATTTAAGTCCTACTTAGGGCAGTGACTATGTCTGATTAATCTTCATACACTCCTCACTCAGCACATAGCACAGTGCTGTGCACAGAGTACATCCACTCTCTATGCATACACATACATATTGCAGACTGTTTTTCCAACTTGCTGGTCTTGCCTCCATTGTATGGGAGACTCCCCAGTTGAATAAATGAATTCCTGTGGATAAGTGCCCTCACACGCTGCCTGGAGTTCTTCGTGTGAAAAGCAGCTTAATATAAAAACATTCCACCCCTGCAATTAGAATCTGGTCAACACTTGAAACCCCTAAGCACACATACATTTAATACTAACATGTGAATTCATTAGATCTGTGGCATTTTTCTAGAATAATATAAGTATTCTAGAGACATCAATTCCAAGTACACAGGAGAGTGAGGAAATACAGGTTTCTCATATCCAGCATTTAAAGAATAAGTCCCTGGAAAATTTTTCTAACAGCCTCACATACAAAAAAAAAAATAAAAAAAAAATGCAGAAACACACCCAGAATTCACTGTACTAAACCGAAAGCTGCTGCTTTCTAACATCTAGTCTATTTCTGAGAAACGAGGAACTTCTTTCTTGCTTTCACTTTCAACTGACATGTATTTGACAAAATGTTTTCAAGTTATCCTTACTTGACACAAGATATTATTTACTCACTTGTGAGAAAAAGAAGAGCCAGAGATTTTTAACTTATAAAAGGGCAAATCAGGCTCACATAGTGAAGATAAAAGGAAAGACATGCAGCGCTAGAGTGTTTAAGTCTACTTTTATAAATACAGAGCCAAAGATGAACCTAATTTGACCCTCCTCTTTTAACACACGGACTCATTGTTTGAGCAAATTCCAAATCAACTATTTAAAAAAATCACTAAATATCTTTAATTCTTTTTTTTTTTAACTGAACTGGGGGCCTCACCGCATTTGGGAAGCACACCCCAGTTCAACATGTGGGTCCGCCTGGGCCGGATCCGGGATTCAATCCTCAGTCCTCGGGGCTTCAAAGCAAGTGCTTAACCTGCTGAGCCATCCTGGCTTTCCCACTAAACATCTTTAAACTGTATTTATTAGTGTATGAAATGCAAATAATACCAACATTATAAGCATGTGTTGAAGAATAAATTAAACTTAATGAGTAACAACTGTAAGGAATTTAGATCCACGGGGGAGCTTACATTTCTTATGAGTTTGGTGATTGTGATGCTATAGGAACCTGCGCACTCATGGTTTGGACCCACACACTGTGCAGCAGAGGCAATGGTAAAACAGTACTGCACTTCCTTTTCCTCTCTCTCTCTCTCTCTCTCTCTCTCTCTCTCTCTCTCTCTCTCTCTCTCTCTCTTTCTCTCTCTCATTTTCTTCAACTCAATAAAATTAAACTGAAAGCTTTTAAGCAAGGATTCAGGAAGAAGCTCATCACACACCAAACAAAACAAGGCACACTGATAACTACTGGGGACAGGTATGGCCAAGCAGGAAATAAAGCAGAATCAAATGTTGTTGGGCCATTTCCATAAGGGGTCAGAAGTGAAGCAGGAGATCAGCTCTTGAAATTCAGCAAACCAAACAACTCGTCCATCATTCATGCTACAAACGAACAGATGACTGTGTATGTGGACATCACAGATGGCCAATCTAGACATCCAATAGACTACGTAAGTAACTAAAAGCAGGAGACCAAGGAGCTGTCCTCACTCTTCCAGATAATGTTTTAGGAAATAAATCCACACTGGATTATTAAGGAGTAAGGAGGCATTATGTCTGTAACTAATTTTCAAATTGTTTGGACAGAGATGGTAACATGGTAAAGTATCATTTGGGGAATTGGGGTAAATTTTCTCTACTGTGTTTGGCCAAGTTTGTGAGCAATTAGTATTACTTCTTTAAAAGTTTGATAGAGGGAAAGCTGGGATGACTCAGCGTTAGGTAAAGCGCTTGCTTTGAAGCCCCGAGGACCGAGGACCGAATCCCGGCCCCAGCCCATGCGGACCCACATGCTGAACTGGGGTGAACCCCAGTTCAGTTCTTGCCAGGACCTATGTGGGAGGCTCCCGGCCCAGTTCCTGCCCTGCGCAGCCCTCTGCCGGCCTGTGGAGTGAAACTATATGGAAAAAACCAGTGTCAACTATGGAGACTGCTCTGGGCCCCCCCCCTTCTCTCTGTCTCTCTCTCTCTCTGTTTCTCTCTGTCAAAAATCAATAAAATAAATCTTAAAAAAAAAAAATTTTGATAGAAATCATCAGTGAAGCCTTTTCTTGGTGGTAGTTTTTTAGGAATTCAATCTCTTTAGTTGTTACAACTCTATTCAGATGAGCTATTTCTTCTTGAGACAGTTTTGGTAGTTTGTGTCCTAGGAATTTTTTTTAACTAATTTGTTGGCACACAGTTGTTCATAGTATTGTCTTGTAATCCTTTTCATTTCTTTTTTATTTATTTATTTATTTATTTATTTATTTATTTATTTATTTTGATGGAGGAGAGAGAGAGAGAGAGAGAGAGAGAGAGACAGATACAGAGACAGAGACAGAGAGAGAACTGAACTGGGGGAGCTCCCAGCTCAGCATATGGTTCCACACGGGCCGGGGCCAGGATTCGATCCTCGGTCCCCCGCGCTGCAAAGTGAGCGCCCAACCCACTGAGCCATCCCGGCTTCCCCCCTTTTCATTTCTGTAACATCAATAGGACTGTCCCCTATTTCATTCCTGATTTTAGTAATTTGAGTCTTCTGTCTTTTTCTCTTGGCCACTTCAGCTAAAACTTTGTCAATTGTATTGATCCTTTCAAAAACACAGCTTTAGCTTTCATTAATTTTCTTCTGTTTTTTATTTCATGAATTTTACAAGAGTCACAAAAATCTTCTAATATTTTTTCCTTCTGCTTTAAATTTAGTTTATTCTTCTTTTACCAGTATCCTAAGGTGAATGGATATTAATTTGATATTTGTTGTTTTTTTTCTTACTGGTTGGTTCAGGGCTAACCATATATATGTGTGTGTGTGTGTGTGTGTGTGTGTGTGTGTGTGTGTGTGTGTGTGTGTGTGTGTGTGTGTATATAGGCTGTCAGGAACGTATCCAGCCATATAACACTTCTCATTATATTGACAATGGCTGGATAGTTCTCTGGAAAGCCCTCATATATGTATATATATATACATACACACACAAATATGTACATACACATATATAATCGTGTGTGTGTGTGTGTGAGTGTGTGTGTGTGTGTGTACTGGCTGAGAAAAAAGACAGAAGACTCAAATTACTACACTCAGGAATGAAATCGGGAACATTCCTATTGACATTAGAGAAATAAAAAGGTTTATAAAGCAATATCATAAACAAGTGCATGCTCTCAAAATATATCTCAAATTTATGCTAAATTAATTTAATTGAAATACAAAACTGTTACTCCTGTAACTATAGTCCCCCTTCACCCCTTTGGGGCTATTACTCTTACATATGTATTACATGTTGTATCTATATATGTTACAACCCCAACTATACATTGTGATAATTATTCATAGATATAATTTCATATCTTAAGGAAGTGGAAGGAGAACAAATAAATTCATAGGGCTCATTATATTAACCTCTTACTTACAATTTCTGTTTCTCTGTATTTATTCCTATGGATTCAAATTAACCTTGGGTGTCATATCTTTATTCCAATAACCTTGTGCTCCCCTACCTTCATAGCGCTGTTATTGTTCAATATAGTACATGTATACATGTAATAGGCCCTACAATATATTAGTAACTATAGACAGAGTATTGTATACAATTGCCTTTTAAATCAGTAAAGAAAGAAGAACTATGCATTTGTACTGTCCTTTATTTTTACATGATCCACTTCCTGATGCTCTTTGCTATTCTAGGTGGGTTTATATTACCATTTGGGGCACTTGCTTCCTCGCTGAAAACCTCCTTTATATAGTATTTCATGTAAAGTCTGCCAGCAGTGAAGGTCCTTAGGCTTGAACATGACCCATGCTGTTTCC
>PVKE010032851.1:0-18246 GCA_004027555.1 Craseonycteris thonglongyai
GGATGTCAGGGTGAGACAGATGCCTAGATGTGTGACAGAGGCAGAGGACAGTTGGGCCTTGGCTGGAGAGACTCGATAGCTATGTGAACCCAGATAATTAAGGAGAGAGGCAGTGTGTGTTGGGGATGCATTCAGAGAAGGGCTGCACAGAAGGAGGTTATCCACACATTGAAGTAGAGTGCTTGGATTCAGGGGGCAGGAGGTGAGATCCTGGGCCAGGGCCTGCCCAAACAAATGTGGGCTATCCCGAAAGCTCTGGGGAAGAACTGTCCATGTCAGCTGCTGAGCTGCATGGGTGTCTGGGTCCTCCCAGGTGAAGGCAAAGAGGAAGTATGAATCTGGGTGTAGGGGGACTATGAAGAAAGTGTCCTTAAGATCCAGGACAGTGAAACGAGTAGTGGACGGGGTATATGGAAAAGAAGAGTATAGGGGTTAGGGACTACTGGATGAAGGGGGACCACAGCCTCATTAATGAGGCTGAGGTCTTGAACCAGGCGGTAGTCCCTTGAGGACTTGCGGACTGGCAGGATGGGGGTGCTGTAGGGGGAGTCAGTGGGGATAAGGAGGCCTTGGCCAAGGAGCCAGGAAATGATAGGTATAAGTCCCCTGTGGTGGGCCTCAGAAATGGGAAATTGAGGGCGAGAGAGAAATTAGGTGGGGTCTTTTAGTCGGATGCAGACAGACTGGTGGTGGGTAGCAATGATAGGTTTGGAGGTACCCCAGACATTTGGGTCTACTTTGTCTGGGTGCAGCGGAGGATAAGGGGTTTGGGAGGTAACAGGCCCAGTTGTAGACTGAATGAAGGGGAGGAGGAAGTGATAAGAGGAAGCTTTGGGGGAGAGCTGGAGCATGGCTCCCAGGTGGTAGAGAATGTCCCTGTCGAGGAGGGGGACAGGACAGGAGGGTATGACCAAAAAGGAGTGGATGGCCCTCTAAAGAGCAGGAGAGGGAAGAGAGGGCGTCCCATCAATACCCATGATCGAGACCTGGGAAGGGAGGAGAGGCCCGGAAGAAGTAGGCAGAACAGAGTAGGCAGCCCCCGTGTCCACCAGAAAGGAGATGGACTTACCCGCTACCTGCAGCGTTACCCTGGGCTCGGCAAGGGTGATGGGGTCCTCGAGTCTGGATATGGTCAGTCGTCGGCCAGCCCCAGGAGTTCGAGCGAAGCCATCGCCTGGCCTGCCCCCCACGTAGAGCCATGGAGGGAGGGGCGGCCAGGGGGCAGTTGCTTTTCCAGTGGCCCGGTTGCTTGCAAGCAGGGCAAGGCTTGGTGGGCGGCCTGGGGCAGGGCATTGACGGGACCAGTGGCCTTCTTTGCCACATTTGAAACAGGCTCCAGGCGGAGCACTGCGTTTTGAAGGTTTCCCCAGGTTCCATCCGCTGGAACCAGCTGGCCTCAGGGCAGCCGCTAAGGCTTGGGTTTGGAGCGCCACCTTCTGTTGCATCCGAGCCTGCCGGCTGGATTCAGCCACTTCGTCCCGGGCGGAAACATTTTTAAATGCCATATTTACCAGGTCTTGAACAGGGGCCTGGGGTCCCTGTTTGCCCGTTTAATATCAGGGGCAGACTGAGTGCTAAAATAGGTAGCCAGTACCGTGGCCCCTGCAGGGGCAACTGGGTGCAGGTGGGTATAGAGGGTTAGAGCCTCAGTGAGGCGGTTAAGAAAGACTGCTGGATTTTTGTCCGGGCCTTGAGTCATTTATTGGTTATTTCAAGCGGCTGTGATGGCAGCGGCAGGCAGGTGGGGAGGTCCAGCCTCTCCGGAGTCGCCATCTTTACATGAAGGGAGGGGGCTTCCCTAAGGCGGGAACCCCCATCTTTAACAAAGGGGAGTTAGAGAAACTAACTCAAGGGAGAGGAGGGAATAGTAGGTCCAGAGGGGACCGGTGGAGCAGGCTGGGTTGGCCCAAAGTATGGAGGAGGAATGGGAGAGTCAGGTCTGAGAGGAGAGGAAGTGAGAGTTTCTGGGGGTTTGAAGAGCGGTGAGGGGTCGGAGTCCAGAGAGGAGTTGGTTGAGAGAGGCAGAGGGAAGGATGGGGAGAAGGACGGGAGCGCAAATCCCAGTGTCATTAAAAGTGCCTGAACATAAGGAACCGCCGAACATATATGCTCGTCCTGCACCTTTAATTATTCGAGATCAGTGGGGCTGTTGAA
Source organism: Craseonycteris thonglongyai (assembly GCA_004027555.1). Lineage (NCBI taxonomy): Eukaryota > Metazoa > Chordata > Mammalia > Chiroptera > Craseonycteridae > Craseonycteris > Craseonycteris thonglongyai. Next base: position 2,155 of record PVKE010032851.1, read on the forward strand.
AGCAAAAGTCCCCTCGGGGGGCCAAATGGACTGATTATCTAGAGGATATTGAGGCCAAGCCCGAGTAGAGAGAAACAGGAGCCTGTTTACGGAGGAGTTCCTCGGAGAGTCTGAGATTGGCAGGATTAGTGAGACACCCCAGGGGCGTCTTCAGGTCGGATTTGGACTCGGTGTTCCCCATGGCCAACCAGTCTCAGAGTGGTGAGAGAGACAGAGATAGGCGTCCCTAATCCCTGGTCTCTGGCCACAGACGGAAACGGAGAGGTGCCTCAGACTTGTGAGTTCACCTCGCCGAGAGGATGAACGGATGATCTGGACGTCTCCAGATTATCCGCCGTCCGGAAGGACAACAGAGAGTCCCTGACGCGGCCACGGTTAAACGGACAAGGACCCTAAACGGCTGAGACTGGTACGCCAGGGGAAGGTGGGACCTACCCACAACAGAGGATCGAGTGCCCGGTCGGCGGTCCCTGGTCGTTCCCAGAAGGGAGAGGAGCAGCTCACGCGGTCGCCCGCGGAGTCTATCTCCTCCCGGGTTTCGGCACCAAATGTAAGGAAGCGACACGGGAGATCGAGTGGCTAATCAAATGCGAGCCTTTATTGGGGGGTAGGCTCCCGGGCAACATTGTTCGGTCCGAGGAAAAAGGTCTGGGCCGAAGAATGCGCGTGCGGGGAAGGGAGTGAGGGGGTTAAATAGGGCTCTGGGGTCGGGGAGAGGCGGATCAGGTTGCCAACGGAAGTCCCGCCTTTGAAAGTTCCCAGGCAGGTTACAGACAGGCCCCCGAGGCCCGCCGACCTTACAAATAGCCCTTCAAAAACAAAATTTTGTCTTGAGTAGGGTTTTTAATTGTATCTAAAAGCTGATCCTAGCTGATTAAGTTGGGAAAAACATGTAAAAGATATTGAGGAAAACATACATATGCGTAGAATTAAAGAACAAGACTAAGTTACCAGAAAATAAAATGGCTATAAATTTAATTCTATAAAATTGGCTCTAGAATTTCAAAATACTATGATTCCTCATGGTCAAGATTTTAATTTGTAGGGGTTGCTGGGATGACTCAGTGGGTTAAGCACTCATTTTGCAGCCCTGGGGTCCAAGGATCAAATGAATCCCTGCTCCTACCTATGCAGATCCACATGCTGAACTAAGGTGTGGCCCCCAGTTCTGGTGTCACCAGAGTGAACTTCCCATGTGGAAGGTTCCTGGTTTGTCCCCAAGCTCAAGGGGGTGTGACTCCCATTGGGAGTTCCCTGCCCATTTCCTTCCCTGTGCGCCCCCCAGCCCACCCTGTGTGTAATGAAACTATGTCAAAAACTGATGACATACAACTATGAAACTGCTCTGGGCCCTCCCCCTTATCTCTGTCTTTCTCTGTCTCTATTTCTCTGTCAAAAACAACAGAATAAATCCTTAAAAAAAATTTCTGTTTGTTGTTAGGACTTGAATTTACTGCTTCTGCTAACAAAAATTGCCTCTGCCTGACACTCAACTTTGTAAACATTAATGTGTTAAAATTTGGACATCCTCTGCCATGTACATCAGAAAACTGGAATCCTCAAGGAGTCTCTTTCATAAGTTACATTCTTCTGAATTTAGCACTTGAACAAGTGATTGTGATTGAAGTTGCCTAACTTACATGACTGTAAATTATCTCCAGCTGCAGTAAGAAAAGATCCTCAGTAAGCTATAATGTCCCCTTTGGGAATTAGGAGCGCATAAGTATGGAAATATTACAAATATAGTAAATATGTTCAAAAGGTGAGTAATGCAGTTCCTCTGCAACCTTGTAGACTTGGATTGGTGATAATTTTTCTGCAGTCCCTGGAAAGGAAAACTAGAGTATTATATGACCTGCATGAAGCTGCCTGCCTGAGTTCCCTAGACATGACTCCACAAACCTGCATGATCTGAAGGACTACTGTCCTACAGGCACATGCACTCATACTACATACTACATACACATGCTGGTTACTGGTGGCCTGCTCCTCAATTTGCATTTCAGAGTACTATCTACTGCTTGCTGCCAGTAGATTTTAATCTTTTTAAAACTAGGTTTAAAAAATAAATTAATTCAAATAGAAAAATGCATTTATAACTTGTGATCTGAAGAGTATTCTTAAATGAAGCTAATAAATTAATTTAGTATTATACTTGATTATATAATGGAATATATTTATGACTATACAAATGAATAGTATATATGTAAAATAGCACGTACATAATACTATGTGTATATATTAGAGTATATGTTAAAAAGTAGTATATGGGACATGTTATCACTTTTAAGTATTTATATTTTTTGTGTCCTTTGAGAAGAGACCAGAAGAATAAAAATTAAAATATTTGCAATAATTTTGCCTCTCTGATTGGATTAAGGTTGATTTTTTTTTATGAAACATTATTTAATTGCACATACAGTTTTCTAATTAAATATGCACTAGTTCTGAAATAAGTGGGTTATAATTTTTAAATGTTGTTAAATGAAATAGACTTTTAGAAGTATAAATTATAGATATTTGCGTCACATTAAACAGAAACGCTTTGATGTTTTTGTTTGCAATTGTTGCTGCAGTTGATAATAGTAGCTGTAAAAGTAAACCTACCTCATAAGGGTCAATGTCACCTGTAGACATCCCTTGAGTAAAATAGTAACTTGAAAAATGACAGTAAAATGTTGTGAAGAGCTTTTCACAATTTATTAGCTCACAAATTAAAAACAAAAAATGTACTGCTCTCTGGGCTATTGTAATGAAGTTCATGGAGTTCTATAACCTTAGATTAATGGTTGCTCCTTTTTTTTGAAAGATGTTATTATCATTCTGGGTTGAATTTCTCTTTTAATACATACTTTCAAACATCTTTATATTTCTGAATAAGACCTGACATGACCTTTGCTTTCATTTAAGCTAGCTTTGTTTTCTCACATACACTCAATTAAACTCTTTGTTCCCTTTCTCCTTTCCATTATTCTCATCAATAACAGTAGAAACTCCCATCTTCATTTTCTCAGGTAATTGAATTAGTGAATTATTTTCACATTATTTTGATTTTTTTTTTTTTTAAATGAAGCTTCCCCTGGATGCAACTTCCAACATTAATGCCTTTCATCTCCTTTCCATAATTAAATTGGACATGATTTCTTATAATCTTTAAAGTGGAAGATTGGAAAAACAACATTACTTCCCATGAAGTTAGTGAAGCTTAGAACACTATAATTTTGCTAGTAAATTCCTACTTGTTTTATTTCTTATTTTCTTAAGAACCTGGAGTAAATGATGAACACATATTTACAAATTTTCCTTTTTTTGCACATTTACTTTTTTCATTAGAAAATTGTGGTAGAAATAACACATAACTGAGAATAATTCAAAAGGACCATGTAGACCATGGCATTTTACAGTTTACAAAATTTATAAAATGATTAAATCATATTGTATAATTTTTTGAAAAAAATTTGAGACAGTATTATTTTATGGTAAATGCCCTTATGTTAGTAGCTGGTTATTTTAATTGGTTAGAATATAGTTCCCTGAAACATCACACATTTAAATTCTGCTATATTCATCCTCTCTCCATAAGCATATACAGCATCTATTGTGTTATACTCAGGTTGACCAGGCCTACCATTATAACTGGCACAGAAAGCAATGGTACTATCCTGTTTCAAATGGTACATATGATCAACATACTGACACCTTGAATTCAACCCAGTGAGACTGGGCTGACTATACATACTTTTTGAAATGAAACAGTGCAATTGTTTTCTGTTCTGTTTAATATAGTACATCTGGTTGGACTAACTCAAATAGAATGAAAATAAATGAAAGTAACTCAAGTTTAGTTTCTTCATGTTCACATAATGAGCTGTCATTATTGATTTTGAATCAACTGTTTAAATGAATGTATATTTAGTACAAAGAGGTTGAAGATTTAAACTACAACCAAAACTGGTGACGACTACCCTGATACTTACTTAGTAAGCTAATACTTTAAAATCAAAGTGAACACGTGTAGGTAAATCTTTGTGTAAATCAACTGTTTATGTATAATTATTCAATTTAACTTTCATGTAAAATGAAAACATTGAAGAAAGTGTAATTAATAATATATGCTAATTTGAAGTTAGTATACATATAGGTTGGTGGAAACATAATTGTGGTTTTTGCATTGTTGAAATTTGCTGTTTGACATTGGAATACATTCTTAAATGCTATTTTATATTTATTTTATACTATGAAAATAATGTTAGGCAAAAAGCAAACTGGAACAATTTTCTCTTTTTTTTTTTAAAGGTTTGTTTTTATTGTTTTTGACAGAGAGATACAGAGAGATACAGAGACAGAGAGAAGGGGTAGGGCCCAGTGCAGTCTCCATAGTTGTACATCATTGGTTTTTCCACATAGTTTCATTCCACAGGTGGGCACGGGGCTGCACAGGGCAGAAACTGGGCCGGGGTCTTACCCCGGCAAGAGTTGAACTGGGGGCACTCCCTAGTTCAGCATGTGGGCCCACACGGGTCGGGGCCAGGATTCGATCCTTGGTCCCTGGGGCTGCAAAATGAGTGCTTAACCTACTGAGCCATCCCAACTTCCCCATGGAACAATTTTCTTATTTGAGTTCAAAATGGGTTGCAAAGCAGTGGGGAAAATTTGCAACATTAACAATGCATTTGACACACAAACTGCTAACAAATATACAGTGCAGTGGTGGTTCAAAAAGTTATGCAAAGGAGATGAGATCCTTGATGATGAGCTTAGTGGCCTGCCATTGGAAGTTGACAATGACCGATTGAGAGCAATCATCGAAGATGATCCTCTTAAGACTACAGGAGAATATGGCAAAATCCTCAACATTGACATTCAATAGTTATTTGGCATTGGAAGCAAATGGGAAAGGTAAAAATGCTCAATAAGTGGGTGCTTTATGAGCTGACCAAAAAAAATGTCTTTTTGAAGTGTCGTCTTCACTTATTCTATGCAACAATGAACCGTTTCTTGATCAATTGGGATGTGTGATGAAAAGTAAATTTTGTCCTACAGCTGGCAATGACCAGCTAAAGATTTGGACTGAGAAAAAGCTCCAAAGCACTTTCCAAAGCGCCAAACTTGCACCAAAAAAAAAAAAAAAAAAAAAAAGAAGGTCGTGGTCACTGGTGGTCTGCTGCTGGTCTGATTCACTACAGCTTTCTCAATCCTTACATCCAAGAAGTATGCTCAGCAAACCAATGAGATACGATGAAAACTGCAATACCTGCAACTGGCATTGGTCAACAGAAAGGGCCTAATTCTTCTCCACAGCAATGCCCGACTGCACGTCATACAATCAACACTTCAAAAGTTGAACGAATTGGGCTACAAAATCTTGCCTCACCTGTCATACTCATCTGACTTCTCACTGATAAATGAACACTTTTTTGAGCATCTCAACAACTGTTTTCAGGGAAAATACTTCCACAACTAGCAAGATACAAAAAAGTCTTCCCAATAATTTGTGAAATCCTGAAGCATGGAATTTTTATGCTACAGGAATACACAAACTTATTTCTCATTGGCAACAATGTGTTTATTGTAATGGTTTCTATTTTGATTAATAAAATGTGTTTGAGCCTAGTTACAATGATTTAAAATACAAGGTCCAAAACCACAATTACTTTTGCACCAATGCAATAGAGAACTTCAACAACAACTGTAACAATTGTTTGGCATTAGAACAAGGAAATATTTTCCATTCATCCTTATAACCAGTGTTTGAAACTCTGTATCTGGTAGATTGCTTGTCATAATTTTGTTTAGATTTCTTTCTTTTTTCTTTTTCTTTTTTTCCTGGGGTTTTCTCCTGTTCATTTATTTGGGAAATGTCTCTTGGTTTCCTGATTTTGGTTGCCTGTCTCTGCTTATTTTTATGTATTATATATTAAGACTATCTGCTACATCTCCCATTTTTGGCCTGTGGGGCTCAGTGGCATAGTCTACGTGGTCACCTGTGCTGGGTGCTCCAGGAGTGTTCATTGTATGAGTTGTGTGTGCCTTCCTATTGCAGTTGAGCCTTGGTTGCTTTTATATTAGTGGGTGTGCTTGACCCCCCCCAAGCTGACTAACTGTGAGGACTGGCCATGACTACTATACATAATCTATTGTGTGGGGGTTGACCCCATAGAATAGGATTCACTTTAGTGAGGCTCTTCTGCCTGTCCAGTCTCTTCTTTTGGTATGTTGTTTGTGGAGCTAACTGGGTAGTTCTCTTGTATGGTCTAAAGCTGTTCATCAGATATGTTGGTTCTGGGACTTCTTGGGAGGGGTTCTGGTGCAGGCAAAGTTCAGCTGTTGCCTCTGCCTAAACCAGGGCCACCTGGTAGGACCTATAAGTGATATGCAGTTGGTAGCTGCCTGTGCTGGTTTTGGAGGCACCTAGGAGAGGCTATGCTATAAACCAAGGCCAGCTGTAAGTAATGCAAACCTGGGATTTACTTAGAAAGAAATACGGGTTATGTCAAGGCCAGTCACTGTTTGTTTGGGGTTTGCAAACATTTGAAAGATTGTTAAGAAAGTCCATAGCATGTTTGTAGGCCAGCTGCTTGTATGGAACTGTTCCTGAAAGAGGTTCAGGTTACTGCACTAGTTGGGTGGGGCAGGGTTTCAGGGAATCACCAGGGCCATTCATGCAGTGATAGCCATGGGAGACTCGGGTTTGTTACCTGCCCAAGCCTCAGGCTTTGTAAGGGAAAGGCTCAACAAAAGGACACAGACATCTGCCATTACTTTTGCCTGCACCTGCTGGTTGTTCCAAAAGAGGGCTTAACAAAGGAGCCAATGTTCCTGCTAGTATCTGACCTTCCAGCCCTTATCTTGAAGCCAATTAAGTTTCTCTCAGTGTGTCCCTGTCAGCATATGACACTCCCTTTCCTATAGCTCAGAGCAAGTGAGTTGTGAACTAGGAAATCTGTGAGTAGGCCCTTTAAGAGGACACCTATGTCTATAGTAGTCCTCCATCTTACCTAGAGAAATACATGCTAATTTTCACAACCAGATATTATAAGGATTTCTTTTCCCAGCATGGTTGCTCTGGGCTAAGGAGCCTAGTGTAGGGTTTAGTACCCTTGCTCTTTCGGCAAGACATCCACAGCCAAGGTATCCCTTCTGCGTTTTAACTGCCACATGTGGGTTTGGGACCAGCCCATTTCAGGTCTCCATCTTTCCTACCAGTCTCCACATGGCTTCTCCTTTATGTCCTTAGTTATGTCAGTTCTGTTTAGCTAGTCTTAAGTGGTTCTCAAAGACAGTTCTAAAACTTAGTTGTAATTTTAATGTAATAATGGGATGAAATGACCACAGTTAAGGACTTGGGGTAGGGATCAACAATAACTATATGATGAGGCTCACACAATATCATTAATTACCTCACTGTGTGTCAAGTATTTGAACTAAATCTGAAATTAAGGAACTCTAATAACCTTACCAGTGGGTTTTTTTTGTTGTTGTTGTTGTTGTTTTTATCTATCAACCTTTCTCCAAAATTCAATGCCATGTTAAAATGAAATATTTATCATTTTTAGTAATTTTCTAGCAAATGACCTCATCTATCTGTTTTCTCTCTCTGTTATATGGGCTTGAACAAACACTTATTTCTAGTTACACTCAGCAATTTAGTTCAGCTCCATCTGAATGTCACAATCTGAAATTAAACTGACAATTTTCCATTTAAAATTGTTAAAACTCAACTGCACACACAAAACTGCCTAGAAATCCTGCTACTGTCACCTCCTACTAAGTCGTTTTCTTATTCTGTTGTATGACTTGTATTTCACTCTAACGTCTTCCAGACCTTTGTTTCCTTTACTCTCATTGAAGACTTTGTTTTTTTCATTGTGAAACCAGAAGTACTTGACTGATATACTATATTTCTGTTTGTTACCACATACAAAATGTCTCTGCTACTTACAAAGTCTAGTTCCTTCATTAGCAAGTGGTGACAAGTCAAATAAACATGTGTAAACATCTGATGTATTTGTTATTAAAACATTCATTTTAGCATAAGTGTTCTTAGCAAGTCGATTATACGTTTTTATTTTTGTTTGACTCATTTTTTTAGAGGTAAGATCCAGGTTTTTTTGTTTTTTGTTTTTAATTGAAGAAAAGCAGGCTGATAGTTTTGAATTTGAACTAAGTCTTTTTAAATTTTAATCAAGAAACAACTTTTTAAAAAGGACACACTAGTTAAATTTTAGGACTTAAAGTTTTAGAAAAGTACCTAAAGTTAAGTATGCCTCACTGAACATTAGATTGTCCAATTTCAAAATATTAATTTTAGAAATTTATCTTACCATTAATAGTACTTAATTGGTAATAGTGATATGAAGGACTGAACTTTCTTTTTTTACCAGAAGTCAGATATTTGTACTTAAAATTTGACTGATGCTTAGGAGTAAGGAGTTTTTTAAAGTCAATTTATAATCTTCTTTTATCATTTATAAACCAAAGACTTTTCTAGCCATAGTCTGTTACTTTAAATTATGCTACCTTGGCCATTTTTCCTCATAAAAATACACCTCCTCAAAACACTGCATCTTGTGTAGATATTTGCATATTGATACATGTTGCCAGGAACCAGGCTGGGTGAACAAAGTCCCTGAGTTTGAGCAGTGGGAATTAAAGACAGACAAAATTATGTGCTGACTGTCCTCAATAGGAGCCGCCCCGAATAGCTTTATTCAGTCACTTATATAGCCAAGGTTTACGTCATTACAAGGAGCAAGGAAAGACAAAACAGGAGTTTTTTAACCACATCAAAAACTACTCATTAACTGAAGTACAGTGCAGGCAGTTTGTTATCAGAACATGCAGACCCTCTCCCATGCATTCCTTTCATCCCACAGCATGTGATCTAACACCTAGTACCAGCTGTCTGACCTTCATGCAAGGCTGCACGTATACATTTTTCTATGTCTAATCACCCAACTACCTCCCGAGGGAGATGGAAGTGGGGACCGAGGCCCTGCCATCAAGGCTTCTTAAAACCTCTCCGTTCAGGCACACAACTGACTCCCAACAGATACATATGCATATATATATATATATATATATATATATATATATATATATATATATATATATATATACACACACACACACACACACACACACACACAGGATTAATATAAATTTTTATAAAATTATCCAAAACAATTAACACATTTTCCTAAGGCACAAGTCTTAACCTAAGAGACCAAGCCCAAAACAAATACCATCAACTCTGCCTAAGAATTTGGTATCCACATACGGCTAAATATGATGCCTTTGAATTTAAAAATTTTCCTCTTTAAAACTTCAATTTCTAATAGACAAATATCACATATCTCCAAAATGTTAAATCTAATATAATAAAATACAATTAGTGGTCACTATAAAACTCCATGTTTGATATAATGGTAATATTTCTCAAGACAAATTTCCTACATATATCTTTATGGTACATACTTTTATTTTTCTCTTAATATAATCATATAATAAACAGTAAGAAAGGTATAACCATGTATACTTTAAAAGACAGTGGGTTTGGTTTTATACTTAGAAATATTTGAACTTGCAATATTGAACAGGGTGTGGCTAAAAACTTTATGATTAGAAGTACATTGCAAATATGATTACTTCAAAATTTATCTTAAAATGTGTCAAAAGTAATAACTAAAGATAACCAACTGAGATGTACTGCATTAATTTTAAATAACCACCATAATGAATAATACTAAACGAGTAAGATTTACTATAATATATGTATATATTTTCTGTAGAATGTATTGCAAGAATTATGTTTGATATTGATTGTTCTATTGTAAAAAACAAACAAATGGGCTCTTAAAATCAATTTGATCATAAAAACTAGATGGGATGCTAGAAGTGAAGTAATCAATGTTAATAACTTAATATATAACATCAATCAATTAAAATTTTGAGGACATGGTTTTTATGGTTTCTCATCAGTAAAATAATTTTAAATCAATAAAAGTTATATCTAAAGTAATAAATTTGTGCCATGTGCTATTATGACTCAATAGGAAAGGCTTCTGAAAGCTGCCCTGCCTCCTCCTCAAACCAGGAACAAAGATGCCTTAGTGAAATCAGTGCAGAATAAAGACAAAAGATGTAACCTGCTGACTGTTTGATACTTTTGTTGTAGATATAAAGAGTTAAGTGATGTCTTGTAGTGGAAAAACAAGGGTGGAAATTGAAGAAACCCTCTCAATGAGTCAAGAACCCTCCTAAAGATGCCTCCTAAAAGTTTTGGCAGGACTTGTTTATGTAGTTAAGTTAGAGCAAAGATCTGTGGAGAAAAATAAGGAGAAGAAAAATAATTGCACACTCACACACACACACACACACACATATATATATATATATATATATATATATATATATATATTTATATAATATATGCTGTCTGGAAAGTTTCTAGCCATGTAATATGAAAAATATAGGCATACACAAGTATGGCTGGTTTTTTTTTCCAGACAATGTGTACACACACACACACACACACACACATGTATCTGTGTTATACTGGTTATATATTAATCTATTATATATGTATTCATTTATCATCTAGTTCCACTGCATAAATAAAATCAGCCTAAGAAACATCACTGAATTGCAATACTGTTTGTAATGACAAATTTTACCAAAGCCTTGTAAGTGGATGAAAGAAATTTATCACATTATGGTTACAGAAATATGAGGGCTGTCCAGAAAAAAAATCTAGCCATAAATGCCTCTATATTTCATACTACTTGGCTGGATACTTTATGGACAGCCCCCATGTAGTTTAATCTCTTTTTAGGAAGTGCTTACTGGCTCTGAAAAAATTTTCCTTGGAAGTGTATCATACCAAAGTATACTGATTTTACAAATTTATATATTATTGTGGAAGATACTCAAATCTGTTCTGTCTTCTGAAAACCTGCTTAGTTCTTAAATCTTTTTTATTGCACTTTTGTTTTAAAGATTTATTTATTGTTTTTGACACAGAGAGAGAGAGAGAGAGATACAGAGTCAGAGAATGAGAGAAGGGGGAGGGCCCAGAATAGTCTCCATAGTTTTACATCATTTCCACATAGTTTCATTCCACAGGTGGGTGGGGCTGCACAGGGCAGGAACTGGGCTGGGGTCTCACCCCTGTGAGAACTGAACTGGGGGCATTCCCCAGCCCAGCACATGGGTCCGCACGGGCCAGGGCCGGGATTCGATCCTCGGTCCCCAGGGCTGCAAAGTGAGCGCCCAACCCACTGAGCCATCCCAGCTTCCCCAATTGCACTTTTTATTATTGCATTTTATGGCATAAGAGGGAAAGAATATGTATAGAAAAAGTTAAATATTTACTATTGACACAAGCCATTACATTGAATTTATATAAATTCACACTTAGGGTGTATGATGATAAAGCATCCCTTAACTTTCTGACATAGAATTATTTTGTTTTTAATAGGAATACTTTATAACTATTGCTGCCACCATCTGAGCTGTTAGTTATACAAATTGTACAAAACAGAACAAATGAGCACTAATTAGAAATACCAGGGTGTACTCATGAAAACACTAACATGGTGAAAAGTCTCTGGTTTCCAATAACATAAGCAAATTTGAAAGGGAATAGTATTATTTCACAATCTCCTCTAAATTCAAATTTTGTACTGAACATGATTATAAACATTTGATTTGAAAATTTAACGTATTAACTTATGTAGAATTATGAACCTTAAACTAAAGATCTTAGTTATAAAGAAACAGAATATAATAAAACACATTTCAATAGTCTTTTGTCAAATTAATTTATCTCACTGCCTGCTCCTATGCTAGTTTACAATATGAATGTTATCAGTAAATATAAAAACAATAATAGTCATGGGAAAAAACAGCTTTATTTTCTAAGTAAAGAACTTGTAGTTATAAGACTAGTACATTGTATTTTCAGAGATATAAAGATACAGCCTAGAGCTGTTAGTTATGTCATATCAGAAAGCAATGATTCTAACACAAATAATGATTATTATCATTATTCTCCACATGGATTCCTGAGGCCAGATGACTCAGGGTGAGTGAGACCCCTCAGCTACAATTGCTTTAACAAGAGACTAACATGTGTTGTCTTAAGCAGGACAGAAAACAATAGTAATGCCCTGTTTCTAATGGTACCTATGGTCAGCCTAATGACACCTTGAATTTAGCCCAGTGAGCTAGGCTGATCATATGTACTGTTTGAAACAGGACAGTACCATTGTTTTCTGTTCCATTTAAAATGGTATGTCTAGCCAGTCTATCAAGGACCACACTAATAGAGAGCTTACATTCATACTGATTTCTCAAATACAAGTTTCTATAGGAACACACAGGTAGAACTGGGTTGATAAGTATTTCAAATACCATTCTGAGATGTTTTATTTTTTGTTGATGATATCAAGGATTTTAGGGAGATGTTCTGCATAATAAATGTGCAAATACAGTTATAGAAAGGTCTTTGAAGGATAATGCTTTTTAATTTAATAAATGAGTTATAGGAAAGGTAGTGAGCAGTTTGCCAGTGAATCTAACTCTACCTAATGGAACAGTGCCAACTCTATGACTCAGAATGTTAAAGTGTAAGTTATTCAGAGTGTTCTGAGAAGTGATCCAGACATAGAAATGCCTGAAACTTTAATATTGAATTCATTTACATAAATCATATGCAAGGAGTCTTCTAATCCTAACACATACACCCAGTAATACCTACGCTGAGGCCTTGTAGAGGAGGTAGATCGATAGTATTTTATTGAAAATATATAATTGCATGTAGTTGGATGATCATTTTAATGGAATTTGATATATTGGCCCTGAAGAGCTTTAGGCAAAGTAAAAAGAAGGATAACAAAAGTAAATAATTGTAAAACCTGTATTAGCTACATATTACACAAGCCTGGTAGGTAAAGTGTCTCACATACTGAAACAAATTTTCCTCTCATTACCTTATCAGCTAACCTTGTTAATCAACAGTCAATTCAAACAGGCTAATGAAATTTCCTGTGAAAAGGCACAGTCTTTTGAAATTAATGAAAATCTTAGTGATGGCCATCCATTGAAGATGAGCGGGAAAATTTCAAGCTCCACCTAAGTTTTGAAAAGAGAAATGCTACTTTACTTGGTAGAGCCACATTCTGTGCTTTCCTTGGGGGTAATTTACCAGAAAGTGTGCTTGAATGTGTTGAAAGTGTATCATCAGTTGTTTCAGATATGAAAAGTTTTCTGAGAGATAAGTATTTTTAGCCAACACAGTGGCTTATAGAAACTAAATTCCAGCTGATTTTGTTATAGTTGTTGTTGTTGTAAATACAGTTAACCAGGACCCATGAAGGATAAATGTAATATTATTTCTTCAATTTTTTAGCTGGTTGTTTGAGAGTGCAGATTGCGTGAATTCTGGTTAATATGTATATGCATGTATATATATTTTTTTTATTTTTTTTTCAGAGTTAAGCATTGGGAGTCATTATTGCTATGCAGGAGGTATGTATATTAACTAATTAGTATTATTTTAAGGTTATCACCATGCTTTTACATTAGATATTATTATATTGTGAATTTCTAAAACTGAATGTATGTGAAGAAATTTATCATCTATCTATCTATCTATCTATCTATCTATCTGTCATCTATCTATCATCTATCTACCTATCATCATCTATCTATGAGTATCTGTCATCTAACTTACAGAGAGCTTTATCTAAAGCACTGATCATAGTAATTATAATTGATCCAATGAGTCCAGAGGGCAGGATGGTTAATTGTCTCAGTTAGTATTCTTGCTAACTGAATCTAGGAAAATTTTAAGTTTAAGAATAAAGATTTGAGCTGTGTGTGAAGACCCAGGTTAAACTTGGACAGGCACTTAGTGAAACTAACAGTTTCACTTCTTTGTTCTTTAGGATCTACTCATTTTGATACAGAAAACTCAAAAAAATGTAATTGGAAACAGAGAAGGTGATGAAATATATGACATGAATGTGGTGGGAAATAATGTGTTTTTCCCTCAATGAAAAAAAACTATCAATTATTTTTATCTGAGAAATTTTTATTTATACAAATGCAATCTTATAAAAAATAATAATACATAAATATGTCATGCACATAAAATGAATTAGTTCTAGTTAAAGCAAAAAAGAAGAATTAGATGCTTCATTATTTCAATCTCTCCATATCTCCCATCATCCAACACATCCTATAATGGACTCCTGTTACAGGAGTATTTCTTTTAGTAGGAAGACTGTCTTACTACATAGAAGAACACGAACTTTGGTGTTCATCAAATATCATCTCTGACACTTTTTGCTGTATGGCTCAGCACATTTTATATATCCTGTCAGGGCATTTTTTTTTTTTTTTGGTACATAAGAGAAGATTAACAATAATGTAAGTAAAATATCTGGCACATAATAATAATAATAATAATAATAATAATAACAATAACAATAATCATTTGTGCAGCATTTTTTCTAAGGTGCTATTTAATACTGAGTAAGTGGTCAATGAGATTATGACCGCCTGGGAAAGAAGCCTGGTTCTTCCATGAACATCTGGGAGATGTCTAGAAAACAGTTTCACTTCTTTGTTCTTTAGGATCTACTCTCTATAAAAATGTAGCTCCCTCCACAACTCTCCCTCCCCCCTCCTCCCTCCTCTCCAGATAACCACCAAACTATTGAGTGTGTCCATAATGCTGGTGCCCTCTCCCACCTCTCCTCCCTCTCTCCCTTCCCCCTCCTCCCCTTCCCTCAGGCAGGAGTGGGCACCGGATGTGTGTGTGGGGGCTGGTTCTGGGTGGTGGGCACATGGTGCGATGCGTGGGTGGTGTGATGTGAATTTGTGCAATTGGAAACTATGTAATTGTTACCAACCAATGTCACCCCATTAAATTTAACAATAAAAGAAAAATTTTTTTTTTAAATGTAGCGAACTACCAAGAACAGTGTCCAGTACTTATGTAAGTGCTCTATGAGATCTACCATTATCATTATTACTACTGTAGATATAATTTTTATTCATTTTAATTTAAGGTTAAATTACTATATATATATATATATATATATATATATATATATATATATATATATCACTTAAAATCGTTTCTTGAATGTTTTAAGTGCTTTATGAAAGTAAATGTGATTTACCTGCATTGATTAATCATCACAACAGGTAAATTAAGTGAGTACTATTATCATCACAATTTGAATTAGGTATAAGACAAGTGGAGTTTTTAATATAATGTCAGTCAGTTTGTCAATGAGAGCTTTTTTTTTCCAGGCTCATAAATTACTATGCACTTGAGAATAACCTGTCCTCCATATTAGGAATGTTTAACTTATTTCTGAGTGAAGCTGATCATAATTTCTACTGATATATTGCTACTTGGGAGTTAAGAATATATCAATTTTGAAAATTAGTTTACCATCACACGAGACTCAATATAGTAATAAATAATCCACATATCACACAAACACTCTATAATGATACAGTCATACTGGTACTCTAGAGCTTCTGAGTCCTTGCATTGAATCCTGGTTGGGTGACTTTTAAAAATTAAACTTTCTGCATGTTTCCTCATTTTTAAAATGGAGTTGACAACATAAACACAACTCATCAAAGTTTTTTCTAAGAAATTTAGTGCAAGGTAAGTGCTCCCAAACAATAGTAATTATAATCACTTTTGTTACATAATTAACAAAGCTATTTCCTCCCAAAACTGGCATATAATTTAAAGCAGTTTGGAATTTTAGCTTGCTTTTGTCTTAAAAAAGAAAGTGAATGGTAAAATACCTGTATAATTAAAAATACACTAATAAATTGTGATATATAATTTTTAAATACATCTTTATGGTGTCAAAAGAATGATTCCGACATGTATTAACCCACAAAGTATTTTATATTGATAATGAATAAAAAACAAATTTACCAGAGCAAATATTTTATTATTTGATTTTGTAGAAATAAAACATTTGTATGTACATACAAAGTCTGGATATATATGATTGTATAGCAATGGTACTATTTGCAAAAGGGGTTTCTCAATTG
>PVKE010032852.1:0-18248 GCA_004027555.1 Craseonycteris thonglongyai
TTCCCAGAATGCATTAAACTATTGCTAGAAAGTTTTGTCTTCTACAATCGCTTCAAAGTCCATGGTACACGGAATTCCACCCCAGACATTGCGAGCAATCAAGGATCGACCAAAATTGGCCTCACGATCGACTGGTCGACTGCGATTGACTTGTTGACCACCCCTGCTCTATGCCATCTTGCTCGGATAATCAGGTACTTGCTAAAACAGAAGAAATCCTGGCCCCACTACATATTTAGTTCAACAAGAATCCTTGTTGTGGGTGTGGGAGTTACAAATCCTCGGAGTCTTTATTTTAAAAGATTTTTTGAAAGGTCTTTTTTCTGCATGTTATAAGAGTATTTTTATTATTATTTTTTGCTTTTTTGAATTCTAATTTACTGATGCTGTTTCTTAGGAATTATTAAAAATATAAATCAATCTAGTCAAAGATTACCTATTGTTCATTGCAGAGTACATTTTCTAAAATAATCTTTAAAAAATCACCATTTATATTAAGAGCTATTATTTATAAAATCGTTACAGTAAAATCAATCTACATTTTTTATCTAATGCTGAGTTTGCTTGATAATTTTTTTTTATATATATGTTTAAGTGCAAACTTCACTCTCAAGAAAGCTTTTCTCAATGTTTCAATGTCTGTTGTAGCTGAATCGGGAATACCATTTGAGATTCATTTGCTTTCAAATTTATTAACTCATGCTACCTTCTATAAAAATATCTACTATCTGGTTTTTTTGTTTTTTTGTTCCAAAAACCTACTTTAAAAAAATAAAAGAGAAAAACATCATTAAGATTGTGGCATGAGAGGAGCTCTTGAAACCTCTCCTGGAATGAACAAGAAATTGAAGAACTAAAATTTGACCAGAGAATCCCTAAGCAACACACAGCCTTGGCTGAGGGACACACTCATTGCTAGAAAATACCTACAGCTGGAGAAAGAGAGGTGAGTGAGAAAAAATGAAAGGGAACAGTGTGGAGACACAAAACAGAGTGCCATCTGTAGACCTACTTGGTGACAAATCCAGAGACTGACCCAGAGACTGGCAGAAGATAGATTGAGTTGAGTGCATGGGAGCACTGGTCAAGGTGCAGAACAACTCTGGGTGGATTGGAGGCCTAGAATGGACAAAGGTGGAGGTGTGGGCAGCCAGAAGGCTGGGTGAATGGCAGAAGCAGGGACAAATGGCTATAAACAGATGTCATGGCAAGAGCACTGGGGAAGCATGGCATGGGTGGCCAGAGAACATGCAAGAGGCCAGAGCAAGGCATCAACATTATCCAGAGATTGACATGGTTGACAGGACTAAGGGTTCGGCTATCAGAGCTTGGATCAGGCAGCTGGAGCTGGGGGCCCACTGAGTGAAAGGCCAGCGACGGGAGCAAGAAGTAGACATTCTGGTGACTGGAGTGCTGGCAAAAGGAGTGTGCTGGCAGCTGACGCACTGAGTGTCCCTCAATGAGGTAGGACCCCAACCAGAGCACTACATAGACTTGGGCACAGAACTTGGCTGCTTACTCTTGCTCTTTTTCAAATCTCACCACACCAGCCCTGCCCAGAGCCTGCATTCAGTGAGCTGCTGCTAAGAAGCTGCCATTACCCTGTGATGCAAACAGACCTGCAATTTTCCCAATAAACCACACCCCCACCCTTTCCTCTAAAGCTGGCAGAGGGATTTAGGAAAACTGGGATGCCCAGGCCTTGCTGCTTCTGACCACAGTGGGATCTCAGAAGCATAGAATACCATTTACTATCATACCTTCCCAAAGAGAAGACGTAAGAATTTGGAGTGACTGAGTCAAAGAGAAGCCCACCTTCTAGGAAATCTCCCCCTATAAGAAAACCAAATAAACAATAGAAAATAGTATAAAGCCCTATAGCAGTACCAGCTAAGTAGTAAAAGAAATATTTCTTCATATCTACCAAGGGAAAAGTTCTCATGTCCAGGAAAAGAAACACTCTAATAGAAATGAGTAACCTAGTGAACAAAGGTGCTCGGGAGGGGGTAGATAAAACTCTCCAAAATAAGAACTTAAAGATGTGGAAATATATGACATACATGACACAGAATTCAAGACCACAATTCTGAAAACACTCAAAGAGATCAAAGAAAATTGTTGGAGAACACAGAGGTAGCTAAGTGATCTCAGAAAGGAAATTGAAACTATAAAAAAGAAGCAAACAGCAATTCTGGAGATAAACAACACAATAAAACAAATGAAAAATAAAATTGCTAGCATAGGAAGCAGAGCTGACCAGATGAAGAAAAGAGTTAGTGAAATCAAAGACAGAAAATTGGATATGTCACAGAAGGACAAAGAGAGAGACCTAAGAGCTAAAAAAAAAATTAAAGATATCTACAAAAACTATCTGACTGCATTAGAAAGAATAACAAGAATAAGAGGTATTATGGAGGGAGCAGAGAATGAGATTGGCACAGAGAATTTGCTCAGACAAATAGGAGATTAGAACTTCCCAAATCCATGGAAAGAACCAGAACCTCAAATTCAAGAAGAAAACAGTTCCTCTAGCTTCTTGAATCCAAGCAAACACTCTCCAAGGCACATTGTACTAAAGATACAAAGACAAAAAAATATCCTCAAAGCAGCCAGAAAAACAAACAAACAACAACAACAAAAAATACCATAACTTATAAAGGAAAGTCAATCAGACTATCTCCAGATTTCCCAACAGAAACTCTACAAGCCAGAAGGAAGTGAAATTAAGTATTCAAAATATTAAAGGAGAGAACTTACCAGCCAAGAATCATCTACCCAGCAAAGTTATCCTTTATATATGAAGGAGTAATAAAGACCTTTATTTCCAGGTATACAGAAACTGAAGGAATTCTCCAGCACAAGGCCAGCATTTCAAGAAATACTGAAGGAGACAATTGGACCTGAACAATAAAGTGAAAACAAAGAAGGATAAACTGGAACAACAAAAACATAAAAGGAGAGGAAGTAAAGGTTTAAATTTTTAAGGAGAATGGAGATAAGAAGCATCCTTAAGAAAAGGAACCACCTCATGTATGAAACTTTCTTTTACATAAAATTTATGGTAACCACTCAAAAAGAACTTAGAACAGGGACACATTTAAAAAAAAGAGAGAGAGCGAGAGCGAGAGCGAGAGAGAGAGAGAGAGAGAGAGAGAGAGAGAGAGAGAGAGAAAGGGAGAGAGAAATCAGAAAAAAACAGTCATAAACATCATCAAAGAATGAGAATAAAAAAACAAAGAAACAAAGAAAAAAAAAAGTTATTAAAAAACCAAAGATAAAATGGCTATAGGAAACTCATATATGTCAACCACCACCCTAAATGTAAATGGACTGAATAGAGTAGCAAGCTGAATTTAAGAACAAAAACCAACCTTATGCTGCCTAAAAGAGATGTGCCTCAGCCAGAAGAAGAAATGCAGACTCAAAGTGATAGTGTGAAAAAGAATACTCCAAGCAAATGGCATCTAGAGAAAAGCAGGTTTAGCCATACTTATTTCTGTCAAAACAGACCTCAGAATCAAAAAGATAATAAGAGTCAAAGATGGACATTTTATAATAATAAAAGGAACAGTACCATAAGAAAACATACACTTATTAATATATATGTACCCAACCCAGAAAAACCAAAATTTATAAGGCAACTACTAACAAATCTAAAAGGAGAAACTGACAAAAACACAATTATAGTAGGGGACTTAAACACCCCACTGACAGCCATGGACAGATCATCCAAAAAGAAAATAAATAAGAATATATCAGCTTTAAATGATGCATTATAGCAAATAGACATAGTTGACATTTATAGGATACTTCATCCTACAACACATAACTATACATTCTTTTCCCATGTACATGGAACATTCTCAAGGATAGACCATATGCTGGGACATAAAGCTAGCCTCAGCAAATTTAAGAAGACCGAAATCATATCCAGTGTATTCTCTGATCACAAAGCTTTGAAATTGGAGATCAACTAAAAAAAGAAAGCATAAAAAAGCACATATGCATGAAGACTAAACAACACCCTATTAAGAAAAGAATTGGATCAAAGAAGAAATAAAAGAAGAGATTAAAAAATACATATAAATGAATGACAATGGAAATACAACATACCAAAATTACTGGGATGCAGCAAAAGAAGTAATAAGAGAGAAATTTATGTCACTACAGGCCTATCTTGAGAAATAAGAAAAATTACAAGTAAACAACTTAATATCACACCTTAAAGAACTAGAAAAAGAAGAGCAAAAACCACCCAATGCCAGCAGAAGAAAATAATAAAAATGAAAGCCTAACTAAATGAAATAGAGAATACAAAAACAATAGAAATAAAATTAATGCAATTAACAGCTGGTTCTTTGAAAAAATTAATAAAATTGACAAACCCCTGACTAGGCTCACCAAAGGAAAAGGAGAAAAGATACAAATAATCCAAATTAGAACTGAAAGATAAGAAATTACAGCTGATACCACAGAAAAAGAAAGAATCATACAAGAATATTACGAAGGCCTGCATATCCCCAAAATTTTGCAAGAAATAGACAAGTTTTGAGAAACATATAGTCTACCTAGACTGAATCAAGAAGAACTACATAATCTAAACAGACAAATCAACAGTAAGAAAATTGAAACAGTCATTCAAAACCTCCCCAAAAGCAAGAGTTTAGGACCATATGGTCTCACTAACAATTTTAACTGACATTCAAAGAGGAACTAACACCTATCCTCCTCAAACTTTTCTAAAAATTTGAAGAAAAGGCCATACTTCTCCCCAACTCATTCTATAAGGCCAACATTACCCTAATACCAAAGTCTGGTAAGAATATCACAAACAAACAAAAACAAAACAAAAAAAACCCCTATAGTTCAATATGTCTGAACACCAATGTAAAAGTCCTAAACGAAATACTAGCAAATAGACTACAACAATGCATTAAAAAGATTATATATCATGATCAAGTGGAATTCATCCTAGGGGCACAAGGATGGTTCAACATATGCAAATACATCACTGTCATACACCACATAAACAAAATAAAAGATAAAATCATACAATTATATGGATTGATGCAGAAAAAGTATTTTATAAAACAATAAAATGGGTATAGAAGGCAAGTAATTCAACATAATAAAGACCATACATGTCAAGCCCTCAGCAAATGTCATACTGACTGGGGAAAAACTAAAACATTTCCTTCTAAAAACAGGAACAAGGGGAAGCCGGGATGGCTCAGTGGGTTAAGCACTCACTTTGCAGCACCAGGGACCAGGGATCGGATCCCGGCCCCGGCCCGTGCAGAACCATATGCTGAGCTGGGAGCTCCCCTAGTTCAGTTCTCTCTCTGTCTCTGTATCTCTCTCTCTCTCTCTCTCTCTCTCTCTCTCTCTCTGTCAAAAATAAAAATAAATAAATAAAAATATATTAAAAACAGGAACAAGACAGGGATGTCCCCTGTCACCACTGCTATTCAACGTAGTGCTAGAAGTTCTAGCCAGAGCCACCAGGCAGGTGAAATAAATAAAAAGCATCCAAATTGGGAGTGAAGAAGTACTGTCACATTTTGCAGATGACATGATCCTTGATACAGAAAACCCTAAAGGCACTATCTGAAAACTATTAGAAATAATAAATTAATACAGTAAAGTCACAGGATACAAAATTAATGTACACAAATCCACAATGTTTTTATATACAAACAACAAAACTTCAGAATAAAATGAGAAAAACAATTCCATTTGCAATCAAAACAAAAAGACTAAAATATTTAGAAATAAATTAACAAAGAACGTGAAGGACTTATACAGAAAACTATGCTACATGATGAAAAGAAATTGAAGAAGATACAAAGAAATGGAAAGATATTCAGTGTTCATGGATTAGAAGAATCAGCATAGTTGAAATGACCATATTACACAAAGCAATATAGAGATTTAAGGCAATTCCCATCAAAATCCCACAGACATTCTTTTGAGAAATAGATTAAAATATCGTCAGATTCATATGGAACCACAAAACAAACAAACAACAACAACAAAAAAAACCAAAAACCCGAATCTCCAAAGTAATCCTCTGAACAAAGGGTAAGGCTGTAGGCATCACACTCCCTGACTTCAGTTTATACACCAAAGCATCAATAACCGAAACAGCTTGGCATTGGTAGAAAAATAGACATACAGACTAATGGAACAGAATGAAAACCCCACAAATAAACCCACAAACATATGGACAGATAATTTTTGACAAAGGAGCAAAAATTATACAATGGAGAAAAGAAAACCTCTTCAGTAAATGGTGCTGAGAAAATTGGAAAACCACATGCAAAAGAATGAATTTGGACTGTGAACTCTCACCATATATGAAAATTAACTCAATGTAGATTAAAGACCTCCTCATATGAGCCAAAACAGTAAATTGCATAGAAGAAAGCATCAGTACTAAACTTATAAACCATGGGTTCAGAGAGTATGTTTTGAACTTGACCCCAAAGGCAAGGGAAGTAAAAGCAAAAATAAATGAATGAGATTATTTCAGAATGAAAAACTTCTGCACAGCATGAGAAACCACCAGCAAAACAATGAGACAACAAATAGAATGGGAGAAAATATTTGCAGACAACGCCTCTGATAAGGGGCTAATATCTAAAATATATAAAAAACTCATACAACCCAACAACAAAAAAATGATCCAATTAAAAATGAGCAGAAGACCTAAATGCATACTTCTCCCATAAAGACATTCAAATGGCCAACAGATAAATGAAAAACTGTTCAACATCACCAGCAATTTGCAAAATATAAATTAAAACAGCAATGAGATATCACTTCACACCTGTTAGAATTGGCAAGAAACAAGACAAGGAATAACAAGTGCTGGAGAGGCTTTGGAGTAAAAGGAACTCTCAAACACTGCTGGTGGGAATGTAAATTGGTACATACACTATGGAAGGCAGTAAGGAGATTCCTCAAAAATTTAGGAATGAAATTGCCATATGATCCTGAAGACCTTTTTCTGGGTATCTAACCCCCAAAATTGAAAATCTTATTTTACAAAGATATATGTACCCTATTGTTCATGGCAGCACTGTTCACAGTGACCAAACCGTGGACATAACCAAAGTGTTCTTTAATAGGTGACAAGATAAAGAAGTTGTGGTACATTTACACAATGGAATACTACTCAGCTATAAGAAAAGATGAAATACAGGCATTTGTGACAACATGGATGGAACTTATCTTATTAAGTGAAATAATTCAGATGAAAGAATCAAAAAACATATGACCTCAACTGTAGGTGGAATACAAAACTGTAAGTAACAAAGAAACAAAAGCTCATGGACACAGTCAATTGTTTAGTGATTACCTGAGGGTAATGGGGGAGGTGGGTGGGGAAAGTGGGCAGTAAGGAGGGGGCATCAAACATGGTGATGGAAAGAGAACTGATTCTGGGTAGTAAACACATAATGCAATGTATAGACAATGTAATGTAGAATTGTACACCTGGATACTATATAATTGTTACCAACCAAGGTCACCCCAATAAGTTTAACAAAAAAATAAAATAAAACAGAACAAAAGACACATAATTTCTCTTAAAGGGACAATCGTCGTTAAATCCTATTTTTTACTTTCCCTCAACATGGACTATAACTACTAGGGCAAACGTGATACAGAGTGTGAGTTTAGGAATTTCTAGAATCTTACTTAAATATATAATTCCTTCTTAATACTTCTAAAATCATTATAAAAAATTAATAATAAAAACACATATTTTGCCAATCACTATTCTAATTAATTTCCAAATACTAACTCATAAGATTCAAGACAACCTTATAATAAATATACCTCATAATTCCCATTATATAGATGATGATAGTGAATTATAAAGAGGTGAAAAAAATTATTCAAGGTCCAGTAGCTAGTAAGTGGCATAGCCAGGATTTAATCTCTTCATTGAGATTCTAGTCAATATTCTAACCCTTAAATCATAAAATACTCTCTCACACAAACTGGGTTGTATTATGATTATAATCTTTCTTTTACCAATATTTTTCTTAAATATGATATTTTTTTCCTTAGTATTATAACTTATTTGTTATGTATTCCACTTCATTACAAAAGTTAATTGAATTTTGAAATTTAAATGAGTACCAACAGTTGCATTCTGCTACCTTTGTCTTTGTGGCAGTACTTTTAAAAGATATAGTAAAATTTATATTTTTATTGATTTGTATTTCACATATAATTGTATAATTTTAGAGAACAAAGACTGAGTTTTACCACTTTAATATCTCACACAATGGTTAGAACAATGCAATTCAGGTAACAGTTAATAATTTTATCAAAATTCAGAAATTTAACAATATGTATCATAAAATGTACATTTTTTATGCTCACCAAACAACTTAAAAATTGTATTTTTTAATTCACAACTTATACTTCAATATAATTATCTATATCAAAATAACTTTCACATGATTAAGCATTTGCTACTAAAAAATTTTGTACTATTTTTTTAAGATTTATTTTATTGTTTTAGAGAAGGTGAAAGAGAGAGAGACAGAGAGAAGTGGGGAGGGCTCAGAGCAGCCTACATAGTTGTACATCATTAGTTGTAATATCGTTTCATTTCACACAGGTGGATATGGGGCCACAGAGGGCAGGAAACAAATTGGGGGGCTCTAGTTATATATGTTTTTATTTTTCCCAGAATTTAATTGTGTTCTCTCAATAACTCTAATAACATATAATTATTTTCATAATAGCTTAGTTGGTTCAGGAAGCACACTATATTATGATTAAAGTAAAAGCATCAAAATATAAGAATCCAATTAATATTTTTCAGTTACTTTATTATTTATTTTGACCTTTTTAACATTTGAATTCATAATCTGGTAAAGCTACAAAATTTCATTAAAGTCACAAATCTTTGTGTATATTGGTGGTATGCTTTTCAGCACAAGATGTGTCATAATATTTACACATTTAATGTAAATTGTTGTGTATTGTAACAATTTAAACCCCTTTATACTGTACAGTGTTTTTTGGTTTTGCTTGTTTGCATCATTATTTTGTACTTGACTAAGTGGTTTGAGTGACTTTGAATGATACTTGGTCATTCTGTGCATCCCTGCCTCTCACACAGCAGGGAAACCTGGCAGAGGACAGGATAGACAATCATGTTTTTTCTACTCAGACTACAAGTTAAATAATTTGTCAAAGACCTTTGATGGTCATTTTATTTTAAATCTTCCTGTTTGTAGCTTTTTGCTTTGACTAAAAGAGTGCTTTTCTTGGGAAAGAAAATATATTTTTGATTGATAACTAAGTAGAAATTTAGCTGATATATGTTTTCTCCAGTTGAATTGATTTTTTTGGGGGGGGAGGGGGTGGGGGGTTAAAGTAGAAATTCTGACCTGATCATAAAGTTTATTTCACTGTGTCCCACAGAAACACCATAATTATGTACAATTATTTAATAATTACATTTGAGGGGAAGCTGGGATGGCTCAGTGGGTTAAGCGCTTACTTTGCAGCTCCAGGGATTGAGGATTGAGTCCCGGTCCTGGCCCGTGCGAACCCATATGCTGAACTGGGAGCTAGCTCCCCCAGTTCAGTTCTCTCTCTGTCTCTGTACCTCTCTCTCTTTCTCTCTCTGTGTCAAAATAAATAAATAAATAAATAAATAATTACATTTGAGATATTTGCCACGCTGTTCTGAGTTCTGCTCTATATGCTTCCTTACTGTTTTCTTTACTACAGTAAATATGTTGTTTTAGTGATAAATTCAGAAAATGTATATCAAAATTTTATAACCAGATAATATTTGAAAAGAAAATACATACTGCTATTTTTATCTAATTGTTAATATTAAGAATAAAATTATTGACTGTCTTTACCATTACAATAAGAAAATATTATAATTTATTTACTTTTATTCCTATTTTTTCTTTTTATATTTTCAGAATAATGAAGAATTTAATTTATAAATGTGTAACTAAATGCTTATCACTATTCTAATTTCAGATTTTTAGATTTGCCTCAATATTTTATCTTTGTGTTATTCTGTGTTTGTTTGGTTTTATGGTTCATCATAAGTCCTCCTACTTTGATTTCCCTTGTCTTGAGAGGG
This sequence comes from Craseonycteris thonglongyai, assembly GCA_004027555.1. Taxonomy (NCBI): domain Eukaryota; kingdom Metazoa; phylum Chordata; class Mammalia; order Chiroptera; family Craseonycteridae; genus Craseonycteris; species Craseonycteris thonglongyai. Next base: position 10,130 of record PVKE010032852.1, read on the forward strand.
AAATAGGTATGAGTAAGGATACTTAAGTTAGATAGGTACAGAGTAATATTATATGTACTTAAATTACTAATTGAGAAAAGTATTTTCTTTACACAGAAAAAGGTGCACTGTCAGTGATTAAATATATTTTTTTTAATATTTATTTATTTATTTTTGACAGGGAGAGAGATACAGAGACAGAGAGAGAACTGAACTGGGGGAGCTCCCAGTTCACCATATGGTTCTGCACGGACCGGGGCCGGGATTCGATCCCCAGTCCCCGGCGCTGCAAAGTGGGCGCCCAACCCACTGAGCCATCCCGGCTTCCCCAAATATTTTTTATGAATAAAATTAAATTAAAAATATCGCCTAGGCTTGTTTTGAGATTACATTAAATATTATATCTCAAACATATATTGGGGAAGCCGGGATGGCTCAGTGGGTTAAGCGCTCACTTTGCAGCGCCGGGGACCGAGGATTGAATCCCGGCCCCCCCCTGTGCGGAACCATATGCTGAACTGGGAGCTCCCCCAATTCAGTTCTTTCTCTCTCTCTCTCTCTCTGTCAAAAATAAATAAATAAATAAATAATAAAACATTTATTAAAGTCTTGGAACATAATAAATGAACTTAACCATTGTCAGATATTATAATTATTCATAATCTATATTAATATGTTTTTGATTGGATTAAATATTTAAGTGATTTCTAAGAGAAAAAAATGTTCAAAAGTAATTTCCAGTAATCACCTTTGTCAATGAGTGATAACTACTTGATATAGTTACTAATTTTCTATTGCTGCCATCACAAATTACCACAATTTAGGGATTTAAAACAACATAGATTTACTATCTTTATCTTTTTTTTTTAATTGTTTTTGACAGAGAGAGAGAGAGAGAGAGAGAGAGAGAGAGAAAGAGATATAGAGACAGAGAGAGAACTGAACTGGGGGAACTCCCCAGTTCAGCACATGGGTCCGCACGGGCCGGGGCCGGGATTCGATCCTCGGTCCCTGGCGCTGCAAAGTGAGCGCTTAACCCACTGAGCCATCCCGGCTTCCCTCTTTATTCTTGTATGTTATAAATCTGACAGGTCTGAGTAGGCTAAAATTAAGGGTGTGCAGGACTATGTTTCTTTATAGAAGATCTAGAAGAGACTGTCTCCTTGCATTTTCCAGTTTCTAAAGGCTGGCTACATACCTTGACTTGTAGCTCCTTCCTCCATCTTCAGTGCCAGCAACAACACATTTCTCTGACTCTTCCATTATAACCTTTCTCCCTAGTCATAGCCTAGTAAAGTTCTCCCCTGTTAAGAACTCACAAGATTATATTGGGCCTATCTGAATAATCCCCATCTCAAAATCCTCAGTAACATCTGCAAGGTCTCTTTTGACATACTGTATAAAATAACATTCACAGATGCCAGTGATTAGATCAAGGACAAAATTAGGTCACTATTTTCCTTATTTCAAAAATTTATAACTTATAACATTTTTCCTCATAATTATATAACAGTATCTTTTATATCATATTTATTCTTATAGAAAAGATAACTAGTCTAGTCAGATTTTGGGTTATTTATAAGGAGAGAAAAACAAAAAAAACTATAAAACAAAATTATCTTTCTTTGAAGTGATTGAGATTTTGCACTTGGATAGCTCCTCTGTGTCAAGTAGTCAACCAAAGTTTGGATCTGTAAGTTTTGTGAAGGTTGTATCACAATTTGCAGAGAGAACATGCTTAGTAGTGGCAAACAGATGATTGGTTCTTCCACCAGGCAACACAACTGCCCACGCCGTGCTGTGTTCAGCAGTTTTTGCCCAAGAATAGCATGACCCACCATGCCCCACCCTTTTAAATCATCTAATCTCACCCCAAGGAACTTGTTTTTATGTTCCCAGATGAAAAGTCCTCAAAATGAAACATTTTTGCCCAGGTGGATGTGTAACAAAAAAACTGCAGAAGCACTAAAAGGCACTAAAATCAAGGAGTACAAAAACTATTTTTGAGCTGTGCAAAAAGTGTCTCAATAGGTGTATTTCATGAAAGAAAGAACACTTTGAAGGTAACTGAAATTTCAACATGCAAGAATACACTGTTTTTTATAAATAAATTCTGGGTTTTTTGATTCTCCCTTGTATAGTTATATTTTTGATGTTGATGATAATATTGGGTTTTTTTTTCTTATTAAGTTTGTATAGAAATGTTTCTGTTCTCCCTGAAATTTAGAACATTTTTGTTGGTTTTGCTTTATTTGTATTGTTTCTAATTTTTAATGCATAACTTGAATTCCCGGCATCTATGAAACTGTTATCTCTTTTCTGTAAATATTTTCATTTTTGCATTCTTTGCGTATAATCCCCATTAAATTAAATCTATCACCTTTGCTTTCTCCATCACTAACATAATATTCTTGGTAAAAGAGCTACTAAAGGGACTATAAGTATCCTGGAAATTTACTCAGAGCTATTTGCACAGAAATTTCAAAAAAAAAAAAAATACTGGAGCGTAGTTGTAAAGATTTATGTTAGGCCTCATTGAAAACCATCGTGGGCCACAGGTTGAACATGCTGGCTCTAAAGTGTGATCCCTACAATAACAAAGTCCCATTACAAAGGTCTAAGGAAGAAGGTGGAATTCTCAAGCAATTGGATAAGACATTATGTTTGAAGCCAGGAGACTACAAAGATAACTAACTACTTGTGATAACCAATTGGTTCTCCCTTTCACTGGATACTCAATTTTTAGTATCAGGAACAATTGAAATATTTATCTCCTTCCATGGGAATAAGATTGGCTGTGCTGAATATCTGGATGTTCTCCATCTGACTTGTTCCCTGTTACTGCCTGCTATTCACAAGTCTTTTGAGGTATGTAATCCATATCCTTTGACCTATGAAAAATACAATACTACTTCACCTCATCAATGTGGATCAAGATATGAGGATGTAGGACCAGAATCAATTTTACCTTTTCTACCAATTTACTAGGTGATGATCAAACAACAATAATGGTTTTATTTTAGCCAGATATTTGTGCACAATTGGCCTGCATTGCAATATTATATTAATATATGTAGACCCCAAATAGAAAGAGTAATTCGGTATGAGAAGAAATTGATTTCCTGAGATGGACTTCAAGAGCTCAAATGTCACAAATAACAAGGGCCTAGTAGCCATTTGCTGACAGACTTCTCACACACTCTGTATACCAAGAACTTCAGACTGAACTATGCCCTGTTTACAATGTCCCTGTCAATTATGACAAGAAAAACTCTGGTTTCATCATTCCGCCAGTGGACTGAAACTTGCCCTGTGCACTCAGAACTGCACAATTTGGATACCTCATTTACATAAAGTAGACCAAAGTGGAAACCTGGGTGAAAACTTTCACAAAAAAAGCAGCCTCCCTTTTGTTGAAACGAAACACAATTTAGGTTGTTACCTTAAGCTGTGTCTCTTGGGCTGCAGCTACTTTTGCTCAAATAAATGCTTTTATTCTTTATTACAGCCTAAAATTAATTTTGGTTTACATACACATAACCATTCTATCTGGTGATGTTCCTTCTCTAATTTTTGTCTGTTAGCATGTATAAGCAACAAATAGTTACTGGGTTTTCATTCTATACTGTCACTAAATAGTATTAAATTATAGGTATGGAGAAGTAATAAGATTCTAAGACATGACTCAAATACCACCGATTTTGTAAGTCGTGCTTTTTTGATACGCTAGCTCATTTATTAGTCAGTATGCCTCTAAAAATACCAAAAATTGTGGTTGGCTATTGCTGCTGCAGGCTGAACTCCAAGTACACAATATCAGCTTACCAGCCTTTCCCCTTAATAGAGTTATTTGAATTTTTTTTTCTCATGCCTGGTGGGAAGACTATTAAATGTTCCACCTTGGGCAACATGCATTCTTTTTTTTTAAACTTTTTTTTTTTTTTAATATTTATTTATCTATCTATTTATTTATTTATTTTTGACAGAGAGAGAGAGAGAGAGAGAGAGAGAGAGAGAGAGAGAGACAGAGACAGAGAGAGAGCTGAACTGGGGGAGCTCCCAGCTCAGCATATGGGTCCGCACGGGCCGGGGCCGGGACTCGATCCTCGGTCCCCGGCGCTGCAAAGTGAGCGCCCAACCCACTGAGCCATCCCGGCTTCCCCAACATGCATTCTTAAAATACTTCTCAGGAAAGTATGTGAGAAGTAAGGAAAGGCAGATTGATATATTTAGAACATTTAAAAGTTCAAAGACACAACAGGTCCTAGATTGCTCATCTTCCTTTACCAATTATTTTGGCCAATAATGAAAAGCAATAGCCCTGGGGTATAATTACCCAGGGATAAATTCTACTTGTTCCAAGACTACACTACCAACTTGACAAATTGCAGCAATGCAAAAATAAAATTGCTCACTATCGTGTTAACCTAAGGGTCCTCTAAAAGTTATAGCTTGATTTCTGATTTCAAAGTTCAGTGATTCACAAAACTCCTGAAGCCAGAAGTTAAATTTTCAGGAAGAGAAATCATTTTAATAGTGTTTAACAGATTGTGTTTTCAATGACTTATCATTTGTTACGCGCGCATTGGATCAGTTTATTAGCTATTTACAATATCCCAAATCAGTTTCTGAAACACAATTGTACTTATTCTTAATGGGTTTAATAAGGCTTTGTATCAGTGCCTAACTTACTGTCAGGCATAGCAATCAATACAATATACTATTATTTGAGCAGAATAAAGAAAGCTCTCTGCAGAAAAGTCCCTTTTTTATAGGTGCCAAAGTGACTGAAATTCTCCACTCAGGAATAATTCTATCAGGTAGAGCAGTGCCTTATTGGCTATAGTCCTTCACATAAAAATATCCTGCAATGACAGACACTTCTGGTCACAGAAGCTTTAGTGCTATGATTTCTCTTTTATGTTGATAGCACAGAATCTAGCATGATAATTCTGAACATGGGCATAAGAAAAAGGAAAGTTAAAAGAGCCTGTGAGGTAAATTGTAGGAAGTTAGTTACCTGAATATATGTAAACATAGATCTTCCACAGCTATCAACGGCACTGGGCTCCCTTAATCTCTCCTGCTGAAAAGTGGTTTGCAAGTCTTTCCAGAATTTCTCATAGCCCTCTTAATGTTAAGCTGTAACATTTCACCAAAGTTTTACTCACCACTATCACTTTATAGAAGGATGTTAAGAACTGGAGCTGACCTCGTAACCCTGATGGACAGAGAAGCCATAATTTTAATAGCCTGTAGGCCCATTTCATCTTCCCAAATCTTACAATCTTGAATATGATTATATTCTATAAGCTATAAACTTTTAACATTTTTCTGTGACTGCTACAGACTATATAGTAAATGGGTGGACAAATCTTGGATATTGTCATTTAGCAGAGTTGTCTATTTCAGTGCAAGATTTGTTAAGTAAGTTTTAAGATAGTATCCTGTATTTAATATCTGTCTGTGTAGCAAAGCTGAAATAAAAAAAAATTAATATATCACTAACAAACCCAAAAATGTACACAGAATTGAAGCCGATGTTATAGAGACAGATATAACAAAAGGAGAGAAATATTCTAGAATGGTGAGTACTTTTTGCTATTCTTAGTATTATAATTTAATCATAGATTTCTAAAATAAAAGCATGCTCTTTCAAAAAGATTATATTTTTCATCCACTTAAGAGTGCAATTTTTTTGGATATGTGGGGACTAATGAAGCTCAGCTATTATAGCATTTACAATATGTATATCCTAGGTGATTTCCAATTTTCAGCCTGATCTCAATTTTAAAACATGAGTAAGAAAACGAACAACTAAATAAAGAATTAAATGTTTCCCCTATGTTTGTTCTATTTGGATAGTGTTTATTAAACCTTTGAAACCCATGTCTTCTACTTTTTCCACTTAGCTTCTGATGACATTGTATTTCAGGGCTTTTTGATTGGAAGAAATATCTGCTTTTAAAGAATGAAGCCTTTAGAGGGATGTTCAAAATGCCTTTTGGGCTTTCCTTTTTCCTTCAGTGCTTGATTGGAACCACAGGCAGAACCGGGAAGAAATGAGTGAACTCGTTCATTCTGTATTCTGGGATCCAGCTATGTCTGTGGCACTCTGGATGTTAAGTGCCAATTAGACCACAATGCTAAAGAGATTAGAGATTATTAAAGCCATACAAAAGCTCTTATTGTTTATGTAGCCAAAAGTAATGCATTAACTACTCCTTCTGCTATAATTTAGTTCCTTCCTTCCATATCGTTGATCTATAATGCTACCTAGTAGTCTGGTACTTAATCTAATATCTACATATTGGCCAAAATTAAGCCTGCATCTATGAATCCTTCCTATTTTTTGATACCTCACCTTGACTGCATGCCTGCCTTCCTATCTTTATATAACAAGTAGTACCTATGTGAATTCTGTTATCATGAACTCTTTAACATGAAACTACCATTGCATATATATCCCAGTACAGAGACTCTATTACCTTCAGAACTATGGTTGGGCAAGTAAATTCCCCATACTGGGGTCAGATGTTATACTTAAGTTAGTTTACCAATCTTATTTTCATTTTGTTAAATTACTTATTTCTGCCTTTAACTTACCATCTCTCCAAGTCCTACTGAATTTATTTTTAATAGGACATTCAGTCGAGTTCATTGCATTAGAAAATTTCTAACATTAAAAAGGTATAAAATATGATATATTAGGCTGTACAAATGGAAATACTGATGCAGAGAAAGTAAATTCACATAATGCACAGCACAATTATTGGATGGAGAGATGAAAAAATAAAAAGAGAAATGGGAGGAAGGAAGATAGCAGGCCATAGAGAGATGAATCCCAAGATACTTACAATATTTAAGCAAATGTATTTGTAATAAAAATTTTTTTTAAAGATTTATTTTTGTTGTTTTTGACAGAGAGAGATACAGAGATAGAGAGAAGGGGAAGGGCCCAGAACAGGCTCCATAGTTACACATCATTGGTTTTTCCACATAGTTTCTTTCCACAGGTGGGCGCGGGGCTGCACAGGGCAGGAACTGGGCCGAGTTCTCACCCGGTGAGAACTGAACTGGGAGGCACTCCCCAGCTCAGCATATGGATCCGCACGGGCCGGGGCCGGGACTCGATCCTCGGTCCCTGGGGCTGCAAAGTGAGCTCTTAACCCATTGAGCCATCCCAGCTTCCACATTTGTAATAAAATTTAACTAACCTTCTTAGAAAAACACCAAATTGAGGACTTTAGGGTTTGCTATAAAACATTTAAATAATAGTTTGTTTCTTTTCTAGAAGGAACTATGAATTTCCAACCCTTTTTTCTCACGTTTGACTTAGTACACTTAGTAATGACACCTTCCATACATTCCACAGCTGAACATGTTAAAGTTTGATAAAGAGATAGAAAATATATGAAAAAATAAAAACTGAAATGAAGAGTATAAAATATACATTTTCTATATAATAAATTAAAATAATATTAGAAAAATGAAAAAATAGTATATCGAAAGTAATATTACCTTTGATATACTATTTTAATTTTTCTAATATTACATGATAGTAGCCTATACATATTTTATTAAATAGATATTAAGTTATATAATATATAAAAAATAAAGAAATAAAAATATAGAAGATTTTGTTCATTAAATAAACATATTACCTAAATTTAACAAGAATTGAAAAGAAATAGAACAGGAAATGATAGTAGATATGTGAGAGCCTGTTCACCTACTCCTAATAAAAGTATAAATTGCAACAGTATTTTTTTCATAGAACATTTTTTAATTTAATTTTTCTATTCTTTATTACTATACAAAATAAGCTTTACAAGGAGAGCTCACTAACTGAATTATCTCTTCACCTTTCTAAAGTAAATGCTATACACTTGTACTACCAATTTATTTTTTTCACAGTTGCTGAATATTTTATTATAAAATCATTGTGTCGATATTACCTTGAGTAAATCTAAGCTTTTTTAAATACTAGTTTCACATGTACAAGAGAACATAATGTTTAGATATTTACAGACCTTATATAGTGATAACCCCAACAAGTCCATTCCCATTTGATACCTTACATACCTATTACAATACCATTTGCAATACTATTTCTTTTTTTTTTTTTTTTTTTTTTTTT